>JAAGKR010002854.1:0-16854 GCA_011419295.1 Clarias macrocephalus
AGCATGCGTTTCAGTGTTCGCTTAAACCACTGCAAAAGTCTGTTGGTCTGCGGGTGGTACACTGGGTGGTATCTACTTAACCTGCACATCATCAGTTTAGACAAAATGGCCTACCTTGGTCAGTGAGGATTTTTTGGGCTGTCCCACACAGCTAAAAAGCTGAACCAGTTCTCTGTCCACCTTTGCCTGAAGGGTGAAGGGTGACCATTAAGAGAAGGGTTACCCTGGCTTAGTCCACCTTTGCATTTTAGGTAGAGATCGTCTCTTTGCAACTAAGCATAGCTGCCATCGCGTTTTACCTGCTTAGACAGGTAAAATCATTATCCTTACCTTCGGCTTCTGCACTGATGGCTTCATCAGGTATCTGCCCCAGCCACGATGGTTATATAGGAGCCGCTCTTCACCACTTTCTCTGCAGCCGGCTCGTGTTTGTCAGTAGTAAGCTGGGCCAGTCACGACCAAGGAACAAAGGCACAGGAAGTTCAGGGATAATACCAACTTTGAGATTGTATTTAACCCTGTGGTCCTCAACCATGTGCAGTTCCAGAACTTCTCGCCTGTAAGCAGATATCTGTCATTGGATTGCACGATGGAGCATTTGATGAAAACAGCAAGAGGCGGGCTTTGCCATGGCTGAGGCAATCCGGCAATCCAGCTCAACATGTAGGTCATATACCAGAAAGAGAAAAATACCTGTGAGCATTGGAATGAGATACCGTTTCACACGCGTTGAGGCCAGCCTTCCTGCTCCACGGTCATTTTGAACATGTGGAGGAATGCTTCTATGTTGTCATGCAGCATGAGCTTTGTTAACAGGTGCTGCGCATCTCTGTGTGGATCAGGGAGGGGCACCTCATGAGCCATGCAATGCTGAAGGAACAAATGCAGACCTTGTGAAAGCTGCTCCAAAAGAACCTGTTGTTAAATGCTTGTTTTGAGGTGTCCAAGATGTCCTACATATTACTCTGGAGACCTTTGTGCGCTTGGTTCCGTCCACTTGCCGCATTCTCCACCAGTGTAACGGGTTTGACAAGCGAAGAGAAAACACTGAAACCAGATTTGACAAGCACAAACAGTCTTCATCGCGCACAATGTTCAGCAGAAAGGTTAAACGTATGTGATGTTAGGTGAATTATGTTCTGAAGCAGAACAGTGGTTTCGGTGGTGCCTAGGTGAATGGCGTGGGTCCACGGAGTGTAGCCCAGTTTAAGCAGTGTCCTCTAAATCACGACAAGGCAAGCCGAGCAATTGAGGTGAGCCTCACAGAGCAGATGGTGCAAGGCAGGCAGAGATAGCGGGGCGCACGCATGAGTGCGAGGCAGGCAGCTTCCTTCTTGGCAAAACTGTGTCAGAGTTTGCAGGCTCTGCAGAGACAGAGAACAAGTGTAAGTTTAGGCTTTTAAAAGATCTACTCCTGTAGGCCGCTGGCAACAGGAGAATGGCGAGTGAATATTGCGTTCCAGCCCAGGTGTATCAGCAATTCCTGCCCCCTTCTCACACACAAAGAGGCTGCAGGGAGAGTGTGTCTGTGTGATGCTGTGAGTATGGGTGGTTCAAACAAGAAGTGCATACACGACTAGTGTGTGAGCCCATTATCACAATATATATACAGTACAGACCAAAAGTTTGGACATCCCTTCTCATTCAAAGAGTTTGAATTTGTATTATGGCAAGAAAAAAGCAGCTAAGTAAAGAAAAACAAGTGGCCATCATTACTTTAAGAAATGAAGGTCAGTCAGTCCGAAAAACTGGGAAAACTTTGAAAGTGTCCCCACGTGCAGTCACAATAACCATCAAGCTCTACAAAGAAACTTGCTCACATGCGGACCGCCCCAGGAAAGGAAGACCAAGAGTCACCTCTGCTGCGGAGGATAAGTTCATCCGAGTCACCAGCCTCAGAAATCGCAGGTTAACAGCAGCTCAATGCCACACAGAGTTCTAGCAGCAGACACATCTCTAGAACAACTGTTAAGAGGAGACTGTGTGAATCAGGCCTTCATGGTAGAATATCTGCTAGGAAACCACTGCTAAGGACAGGCAACAAGCAGAAGAGTCTTGTTTGGGCTAAACAAGTGGCTTGTATGGGAGAGTTGCAACAAAAAAGCCACTGCTCAAGAAAGGCCACATGCAGTCATGCAAAACGCAGATGGTCAGATGAGACTAAAATTGACCACAACACCACAATATGTCTACCACAACGATATGTCTGGCGAAAAATCCAATACAGCTCACCATACAAATAACACCAGTCCTACAGTAAAGCATGGAGGTGGTAATATCCTGTTATGTGTGGGTGTTTCTCTCCAGCAGGGACTGGAGCACTTGTCAGGATAGAAGAAAAATAGATGGGGTAAAATACCGTCAAATTCTTAAGAAAAATCTGCTGCCCTCTGCCAGAAAGTTGTGAATGGAAAGAAGGTTTAACTTCCAACTTGATAATTAGACAAAGCACACAGCAAAACTTACCACACAGTGGTTTAAGAAGAAAAAGGTGAATGCATGGCATAATCAGACCCCAGACCTAAACCCCATTGAAAATCTGTGTGATAATTTGAAGACTGTAGTCCACAATCAGTCACCATCAAATTTAACCCACCTCGAGCAGTTCTGCAAAGAAGAGTGGGCAAATACTGCAAAGTCTAGATGCACATTTACATTTACATTTAGGCATTTGGCAGACACTCTTATCCAGAGCGATTTACAAAAGTGCTTAAGTTTCTTTCATTGGATAGATACAAATAGGAGCAAACTGTGTCTATGTCTTTCAGGCTGTAAAGCAACAAAATGTGATTATTTTAAAGGGGGTGGGGTGGATTCTTTTCTTTAATGACTGTATTAGAAGATAATAACAGGTCTTCTTTAATGTGCTGTGTGTATCTGGTAAATACTGTAGTGACAGTGGCTTCACCTCTGTCAACTCATCAAACAGAAGATAATAAAGACATCAAATACCAGCCAATAGGCTGGAAAAGTAACAAAAGTATATGGAATTGAAATAAAGTAGAATAACCTGCTCTTGACCAGATTTCTAATCTTTTTAGCATCCTTTATGTCTTTCCTGCAGAGTGAGTACTCGAGTGACTCAGAGAGTGAGGACAACTTCCTTATGATGCCCCCACGAGATCACCTGGGCCTCAGTGTTTTTTCAATGTTGTGCTGCTTCTGGCCCCTGGGCATTGCTGCCTTCTACCTGTCTCATGAGGTAAAGCTTTCTCAACACTTACTCCACAGAGCACAGAGATAGTGATGGAAAGAATTTATTGAGTGGTTCGATTCTCCTCTCATCAGTATAAGACCTTAGCTAAAATCTAATGCCGCTCTGGATGGAACTTAATATTGCGGTGTTGCATAAGGTTGTTACAATGTCACAGTGAATGCATAGTATAATTAAAGAATAAAGTTCAACACTATATTGGAATGTGCAACTTTTTGTGGCTAGGCTACACTGTTTGCATTTGCGACAGGTCATTATGATTGCATTGGGTAAATTGCAAGGTACTGTAGTAGCACCTCTTTCTCTCGTCACATCACGATTCAACACCTAAAGCTCTCTAATTCTCCGTATGAATAAAAATTGTTTACTCAGCCTGGCCCTAGCAACTAAGCCTGTGGCAAAATCAATTCCCTTAAACCCCCTATGAATCCTTTGAGCTTATCCTTCATGCTGGAATGGAAAGAGAACAGGTTCTCTGAATTATTTTGAAAGCCTCTATATCTTCACAGCAGTACAGTACGTGAATATTTTATTTATTTACCTGAAATTTTGGATTAGCACTAAAGAGCAATAAGAGTATCATTTGACACCCTCTTTTATGTCTAGTGGACATGAACACACCTAAAATCCCACATTTGAAATCTCAGAATCACTGTGCTGCTCACATTACACAACATTTATTGCTCGCAGGCTGTTGTTGTCACAGTGTAGCAGTGTGCTCACCAAACTCAAGTGCAGAGGAGGCTCCCACACACACTGCATGATCTTTCACATGCAGAGAGCCCGGAAAAATGGTGCCAGAAAATGAAATTGTCACAGATAAACAAAAAATAAGCATGACAGATTTTTGCACTGAATGTCAAATATTGTCTTCTCTACTTCCTAGTTACATAGGACAGGATGCATCATTGATGGTGTTCTAGTTTATTACTAATCATTTAAATCACTCATATGCTTCTTTAGAAACTAGATAACTTGCATTGCAGCATTGTTCATATACTTGTCAGTTAACATATCTGGGTTCTGATTAGTTTCTTAAATGTGTGGTAGCCTGGGAAAACCTGTCCTATGTCACTTAAGATAAAAACAGGTTTTAATCTAAATCGAGTCTTTCTGCCATCAAAATACTCTGATAAGAAATCACATTTCCCCAAAATGACATGGGAATATAATATATTTATTTAGATTACTTGCTAACCTTTCCTTAGCTGTCTGCCTGACAAAAACAACAGGAAATGCAGAAGTGTGCATTGGTCACATCTTGATTTTCATGTCTTATGCATGTTATTAATAGCTACATGGGGTACCAAAACGAATATTAGCTTAATAACTTTCTATTTTATAACCATATACTGACTGTTGCTCAGTCATGTTGGAACTGGTGTGGAGTAGTTTTTCAGGAGTTAATGCTTTAGCATACCAAGACATATTGGACAATTTAATGCTCCTAACTTTGTGGGAACAGCTTGGGGACGGCCCCTTCCTGTTCCAACATGACTGTGCACCAGTTCACAAAGCAAGATCCATAAAGACATGGATGAGTGAGTTTGGTGTGGAAGAACTTGACTGGCCTGCAGGGTTTTGACCTCAACCCGATAGAACACCTTTGGCATGAATTAGAGCAGAGACTACGAGCCAGGCCTTCTTGTCCAACCTTACAAATGTGCTTCTGGGAGAATGGTAAAAAAAAAAAAAATCACATAAACACACTTCTAAACTTTGTTGAATGCCTTCCCAGAAGAGTTGAAGCTGTTATAGCTGCAAAGGGTGAGCCGACATCATATTAAACCCTATGGATTAAGAATCGGATGTTACTCAAGTTCATATGTACTGTATGTGAAGGCGAATACTTTGTGCAATATAGTGTAGCTCTCATAATCTTATTACTAATTTGTATATTATTCAGTACCTTATTACATTAACTCCAAATTAAATAACTGAATAGCAGTTGCTTTTAAATAATAGGTATGTTGGAGCAGGGGCTAGCTGAGTGGTTAAGGTATTGGACTAGTGATCAAAAGGTTCAAGGTTCAAAATCCAAACAAATTGCCACCACTGGGCCCTTGAGCGAGACCCTTAATCTTCAACAGGTCAGATGTATAATGAGATAACCATGGTTGTCAAGTGCCATAATGCAAATGTTGGTATTGCTCAATGTCGAAGGCAGAATTGTACCATTAAATGCAGTTTACTATCTATTTTCCCCCACTTTACAATCAGACTTTACAATGCTATAGCATTAGCTGTGATTTTATATAAATTTGAGTCCAGTAAAGCCTGAAGCTTTCCATGTTAAATATGAAATATATAAAGACTTTTCCTAGGCTGTTAGACATACTGTAAATCATTTCTAGTCACACAAAGTGCACAGAGTTTTTATTGCACTTCAAAACCTTAGGGGTGATATGTCTTGCAAAGAGTCAGCTAAATATTACACTTGAACAGCATGTTCCTGTTCATAACAGATTCCGCTCAGAATATCAGCAAGATTCCTCCATAACTACCTGATTTTCTTTCACTGTGCCTCATTATTATGGATGTGCACATTTCCTGAGATGGCTTTACAAAAATATCCTCAAACAAATTCTCAGTTATGGAAAAAGAGGCCTTAGACGTGCTGTGTTTCATATGTTTATATGAACTGCAACAATCTGTTTTTGGTAATCCTGTGTGCATAATCTAATTTATCGGTTTTACAGGCTGCTCCATGAGTAAAATCTTTATGTAATATTCTGGCTTGGAAATGTGAAAGAGTGGGCTTTGTAAGGCGTAAGCTGTGAAAAATACCTTCCATGGATAAAGAATGGATGTATTTGAACTAAGGCAGTCACAATTTACATTTTACACAGCCGTGGGTGTTCTCAAACTCTTGTTTGTTTAGGACAGATTTAAACTGGCCGGTTTTGTACATTGTATTGATCGTTATACTGTAACATTTAAAATGACATCAACGCTAATAATCATCAGGTACTATTATTCTGTTCAACTTTCTTCATTCACGCCTTTATCTTCAGTAAAGTTTTTATTATGCTTCTGATTAGGCTAGGCAGCACGGTGGCATAGTGGTTAGCACTGTTGCATTATACCTCCAGGGTTGAGGTTTTAATTCACGCCTTGGGTCTGTGTGCCTGGAGTTTGTATGATCTCCCTTTTTAAATTGCCTATAGTGTGTAATCGAGTATGTCTGCGGTCATGTGCCCTGCTAAATGACTTGGCTTGTGGTGGATCCACGCACACCCCCATGATGGTACTCCACATCACCAGCATGATGCAAACGTAGTCACACCCTCAAATTTTGACCATCCAATCCACCTACTGGCATGATTTTTGAGGTCGGAAGAAAATCTTAGAACCCCCATGAACCCAACAGGGGCATTCACAGAATATTCAAAACTTCATACACACATGAGCTCAAGATCCATATATTGTATAATCCAAATCCTCTTCATAGTCAGTGTAAGAGAAACACTAAAACTACTGCTTCATCTCTGGAGCATGTTTTCTCTCTTTTATCATAATTCATCTTTTCCTTGTACCTTCAATATCAAGCCATTGTTAATCAGGGTTGCTTTGATTTTGTGTTAATCAGGCATACTTATAGTAAAACAGTAATTACAAGAGTTCCTCATCTGGCCAGAACAATAGAATTGTTAATCTTATTTGCATGGTAAGTGTCTACTTACACCTCAGAGGAAAGTATTTCAAGAATGTTTTTTTCTTTTTTCTTACATAAACCCAGATTCATTTGCTGTCATTGTTCAGTGTTAGTAAGAAAAGCATGTTTTAGTAAGACATCTGTAGGCTATTTGTATTAAAGTTTCATAAGGCCTACAATACTTGTCTGATTTAGGGCATACATTGGAAGAGACAAACTATCATCTCATAAAACCTACACATCTCACCTGACGTGTGTGGGAATAACACTTTCTTTGCAAAAATGTTAATGAGAACTGTCTTTCTAAAGAGTAAATGTGCAGTGAAATATAAACATCCACAGAAATAATGCATAATTTATCCTCTTTTTTTGTTTGTTTGTAGAATTCGGATTGTTCAAATGAAAATTTTTTCTACAATTTCCTGCTTTAATGTCTGCCTTCCATATTGACGAAATATTGCCTTCCATACCATTATAGACTATTATATATATATATATATATATATATATATATACACACACAGTGGAACCTCGGATTGCGAGTAACGTGGTTTACCAGAGTTCCGCAAGACGAGCAAAGATTTTTAATAAATTTGGACTTGAAAAACCGAGCAAGTCTTGGTTTACAAGTGCCGAGTATCATGTATCACGCATGCGCTCTTGTTTTGACACTGAGTAACGTCTCCCTCTCTGTTTCAGCGTCTCCTATGTGTGCGCACTCGTAATTTGACACCGACACACACACACCAACACACGCACACACACACACTCCCTCGCCTTTACACCCCGCTCCCCAGCTTCACACGCACATACAGACACACACTCTCTGCTTTACACAGAAAACTCTGCTCTGTCGCGACTCTTTTCAAAAGTAAAGTGCTGGTTCATTTGTTATTTTTTTTTACTTTACAGCAGTGATTCCGTTAGTATGCGCTCACTCGTGTGTCATTAGAGAGTTTTTTTTTTTTTTCCCGTTAAAACAGTGTTTCCGTTATGTGTGTGTGTTTGTTGTGAAACTTAAAACGTGAGGTGGGGGGAGGGAGGAGGAGTTTTATTATGTAAGACGCGGTGAGGGAAAGGGCCAATTCCACACAAACACAAATACACGCCGCCTGCGTGCACAAAGGGAAACACTGATGTGGGAAAGACAGTGAAGGTGGACTCATCAGAAAACAATACACGTTTCACATTGTCCACAGCGCAAGATTTTCGCTGGTGGCACCATTGAAACAGACGTTTGGCATTGGCACGAGTGACTAAAGGTTTGGCTATAGCAGCCCAGTCATGTACATTGACCCTGTGGAGCTCCCGATGAACAGTTTTGGTGGAAACAGGAGAGTTGAGGTGCACATTTAATTCTGCAGTGAGTTGGGCAGCTGTGGTTTTATGTTTTTTGGATACAGTCCGGGTTAGCACCTGGACATCCCTTTCAGACAGCTTCCTCTTGCGTCCACAGTTACTCCTGTTGGATGTGGTTGTTCCTTTTTGGTGGTATGCTGACATTACCCTGGATACTGTGGCTCTTGATACATCACAAAGACTTGCTGTCTTGGTCATAGATGCGCCAGCGAGACTCGCACCAACAATTTGTTCTTTTTTGAACTCTGATATGTCACTCATAATGTTATGTGCATTTTCTATATTTTAAGCAAAACTGTGCTATTACTCTGCTAATTAAACTTTCACACTCTTTCTATATATACCATACTATATATATAGAAAGAGAAGCACCTTACCATCCAAACTATATGGGGGTCTTTATATGGATAGAAACCATACGCATGATATCATTAACGTTGACTGAATGAGCACAAATCCCCACAGCTGCACTATACACTGCCTTCCCAAAAGAGTAGAGATTATAATAACAGGAAAGGAGGAGTAAATCTGGAATGGGATGCTCAACAAGCATATATGCGGATGATGCTCAGATGTTCACAGACTATCCATCCATCTATAATCTACATCTAAGGGGCCTATCCACAAGGCAGCATAGACCCTGGATGGTGTGCTAACCCATTGCAGGGCGGACACACACACTCACATGCGCAGTCATGCACTCTAGGCAATTTGGAAATGCCAGACAGCATGCACTGCGTTGGACTGTGGGAGGAAACTGAAATACCTTAAAAAAATCAACCAAGCACAAGGAGAAATTGTGAGATGACGAAATTTTAGATCATAACGACCTCTCTATCCATTAGTTATTATTCAGGACAAGTATTCATTTGTAATTAATAATACTGACTTGGTTGTTAGGTAGGTACTATTAATTAATTTGTTTCATTACATGAATTGTTGAACATTAATGTGTTGTTACTCTAGATACCATACCAATTAATTTCACCGTTGTTTCTGAATAATTTACAGCAGTTAATGAATAACATACTTAATATGTTTGACACCATAACAGTGAATCACAGTGAGAAAAACCAAGCACAGCTGTGATGCTGTGTGACTGTAAATCTGTTAGAGAACTAGGTGCAAATGTGTAAAAGCATTTATGGTAACATTAGGCTTGATTTTTTAAAATGTATTACCTTGACACGGACAGTA
The DNA here is from genome assembly GCA_011419295.1 of Clarias macrocephalus. Taxonomy (NCBI): domain Eukaryota; kingdom Metazoa; phylum Chordata; class Actinopteri; order Siluriformes; family Clariidae; genus Clarias; species Clarias macrocephalus. Next base: position 9,426 of record JAAGKR010002854.1, read on the forward strand.
TTTTTTAATTCCTCTTTTATTGCAAACATTTTGAAAGATGAGTGACTAATGCACTATTGCACTGTTAGCAGAAAATAGCAAGTAATTGATTGAGGCCTGCAATGTTTATAAACGTTCGGCAGGGTACAAATTAGCAAATAAAGATGCAATTCTTCAGGGACGGGAGTGATTCAGCGGAACTGCCATTTTACCCCACAGCATTCCGGTAAGAACAAATGAATAAAGAGATTTTTTTTAACCTATCCTATAAGTAAAAAAAAATAAAAAATTATAGTCGCTGTTGCTCACAAAAACAACAAAGTTCTTTTTTTCAAAACAGGATACAAGCAGGGATATGGGAAAATACGTTGATTTTCTGACCTACACGAATCAGAGGACAATTATGAAACCAGCATGTGATAGTCCCTACATATCATGGATTGTATCTATTGTATATTGCATATGCACTTCTAGAGTCATGAACTATGCCTCTGTTGTCTTATGTAATATAAATAGGGAATAAATGAACGACAGAGTAGAGAATAACAACTGGTTGGTTTTCCCCCATTTTAAAATATTTATATCATGACCGACATACCAACTAGTTGTTATCTTCTACTCTGTCATTCATTTGAATACACTGGATGGTATACAAGTTTGAACTGTGGAAAAGCATCCTGCTTCTGCAATGAACACCGGCAAAGTGCCATGATAATATCTCTCAATGTTACAGAAAAAAGTCTTGATTTAGTATATGTCAAAAATGACATAAGATAAATAAATTACACTCCAAGTTTTTTAGATTTGTCAGGTAATGTTAACGACAGCATCTCACAGATTACAATGAGACATTTAAAAAAGACAAGTTACCGTGACAGCCATGCACGAGGAGACCGCTATTCCCTCATGCTCTGTAACCCATGCCCTAAATGATTCTATGCTCTGAAGAATGTGATATGGATTGCCTTTGCACAATTCAGCAGTTACAAAGGATTACACCATGAAATAATTTCCGCAAAACTGAGATGATTCTTACACTTTTGGGAACAGTTGTTTGGATTTCATTGTGTGGCACAACAGCTGGAGCGAGACAAAAGAGGTCTTGCAGAAGAAGCTATAGTTAAAAGCACAGAAACAGTTGCAGTAAATGATATGTTTGAATAGTTCTAAATACATTTCCTTTAAACTCAGCACATCATTTCTAGGTTTGCACTTAGGCCTCCAGTGGACTTTGCAGCTCTGTCTGTTGTGCCGGTGTCCTGCTGTGATCTCATGGGACATACAAAAGAACATATAAATATTTCAATAGTGCTGCCATTGTCCAAGTTCAAGTTCACATTCACACTCATGTTTGAATTAAGCTTTTGAGGAGGATGATCAGTTAGTGTTTTGGGGGTTATACTATAGATTATTTTGGATGTGGAGTTCTGGTTCTCTTTCTATAGCATTTCTTCCTTTCACCTCTGGATTTCAAAGGACTTTCATGGACTCACTCTACTTTCTATTTTTCACCCAGCACTGAGCAGAAACAACTGGGGTTCCCATGAGAGGAAGAATATGAGAGAGTGTGTGTGTGTGTGTGTGTGTGTGTGTGTGTGTGTGTGTGTGTGTATGTGTGTGTGTGTGTGTGAGAGAGAGAGAGAGAGAGAGAGAGAGAGAGAGACACAGCCTGTGTGTACTTTAAAACTCATTTATTAAGCAAAAGATAAATTCTCCAGTGATCTAAATCCGTTCCAAATTACCCCGCATGCTGTTTCATTCTCCTTAGTCTGCCTAGTATCAGACAGCCACTCCTGCTGCAATAAGAACAGCAAATAGATTTATGATAAAACTCATAAAACTTTAAATCAGACCAAAATGTACTGAGTACTTGTTTAACTTTACAGAGGGAGCTAATTGGAACTGATGGGTGCGTAGATAAAACTTATAGGATGACAAAATGTGATCCTCCTCTATGCTGCACAGATCATCCTGATTGGTGATGCATGCTTGAGGTAATCTGCTTTTGCCTTTTGATGTAGCTAGGTTGGCTTTTCCTAATATAATTGACTGATGGAATAAAGCTTAGATCTAACAATTAACATTTTCAAGCTATGTTTAGTGTGCTGCTGCCTGTTTTAATGGCTACATCCTCAATCATAGATGTAAGCAAAAACGATAGAGGCAGAAAGCTCACCCTGAGTTTTCACTCACCCTTATGTCATAGATCAAATGGATAAAATAATAATTTGGGATGGTACAAAGAAACATCTGCCATATAGGAGGTGAAGAATAAATGCAGCAGAGATTTAGGATATCAATGAATTCATCAAAAAATTGTCTTGGCAAGATTTCCTGAACTTCAAAGGCTTGCATGTCCTCAGGAGAGAAGCAAATCATGGCACTCAAATTATTTATGCAACCACTTGAACCCCCTGTCAGTCAGCTGCTGGAGAGGAGCCAATTAATAATTTCTACTCTCTGTCTCTTTTTTTTGCTGCTCCCTCATCATCATCATCATCATCATCATCATCATCCTGTTGTTCTGCTTTTTACTCTCATAATGTTCTCTGATAACTCACTTTATTGTACTGTAGCATTTACTGATGCCTTTTCTTTGGTCTCTCCTTCTCCAACAGACTAACAAAGCAGTCAATAAAGGGGACTTTCACCGTGCCAGCTCGAGCTCCAGACGTGCTCTCTTCCTAGCTGTGCTGTCCATCACCATTGGTACCGGCATCTACGTTGGCGTAGCAGTGGCTCTTATTGCATACCTTTCCAAGAACAACCACTTGTAGCCCTGCCCTGTCTCCAATCTTGCCATTGACTGTCAATGTGGATTTACTTTAATGGGCCACTTAGGGGTATTGCCCTGAGTAATGATCTACATATTTTACAGCACTTTTACCAATCACCTGGAATTTTGAATGGGTCCTCATTTGTAAACATTGTGACATTGTAAATCATGATATTCCTTTTTCGTATTTACTGTCTGTCACAGTGGCAACTGTGTTCGAAATACTGTAGTAATAGGTTTTAATACCTGTTTACAAGGCAAAATCATTAGTGTGCTTTGAGCATCTACTATATTTATTGTGCCAATCTAGTATTTTGAGCCTTTAGTGTACTCCTATTTTTTTCTCTGGGTGATGGTGAAGTATTAAAAACACAATCTATCTGAAGTGCCACAGTGCTTTGAAGCCTTCTTATAAGGAACTACAATTTATAAAAAGGACCACAAGAAGGGGAGAAGGGGCTTATTTAACACTCAAGGGTAAGATGGACGCAAAGCCATATAGATGGGCTGCAGCACTCTAACCTTTCTTGTCTAGCAGTAATATTTTGATCTGAGAGTGCTGTAAATATTTATAATCCTTTTTTTTTTTTTTTTGGAGATAACACTTGGAGTCTCAAAACCAGGCTTTCAGTTTCTACATGCCAAATTATGATGGTGTACATGCTTACACCGTGTTATGGATTTTCACCATGTGGGGGATTTTAACCACTGTTGAACTGCAACCTCTTGCTAATTAAATGTATCTCATTCAAATCTAGTATTTAATCTATGTGATTATGCTTGATCATGCCTTGCAACACATGATCAAGCAAACAAATGTATTTCCTTGTCTTACGGTTCCCAATGCTCATGTCTTTAGATACTGGACACATTGTGCTTTCTCCCAAATCCAAGAATTATATCGACAGTAAATTTCTATTAATGGAATCAGGAAAATCAGTAGAAAGACCAAAATCTCCTTAGTGAGTGAGTGAAAGTAAATGCCTGCATTCTAAATAGCCTCTTTAAAATATTTTATGGAATGATTATAAGTGCTTTACTATTGTATTTTGAATATACTGTGACTCTATTCCATTAAAGCCAAACCATGGCCATCAGCAATATTAAAGTCCCTGCTAGTCTTCAGAGCTTTGTCCAAAATTCATCATACTATATAATTTGCTAGGGAAAAAGTCCACTCCACCTTCTCCAATAGAGGAACTGATTTTATTTCCATAGTACTCATTTCAGTTAAATTCAGGTCTATTGTTTTTTTTTTTCACTGTACATTGTAACACGTTGGTGTCAAAAGCCAAATAAATTAAATAAGGTAAATACCAAATATGCATTCAAGGAATCTGAAATTAATTACTTAGAAACAAAGTCTCTGAAAAGTATAATAACAATTATTTACACACATGCATATGTCAGGACATCAGGACCAAAGACTAACCCTATATATGCATTTTACGCTGGGAAAAAAATAAATACATCAGGTCCTACTAGAGGTCGCCTCAGCTTATATCATAAGCATCACATTGAGGATTAATGACTAACCACTGGGACACAATATGTATATTTCCTGGGCAGTCTGCTCACTGCTCACAACTGATTTATGGCCAACATTTGCCAGAGGAAACAAATGAGATAATGACAGATGTTTTGTGAAGCTGTGTTGGGGCAAGGGAAGAAACATAGATGAAGTTAAGGTGATCTTTAATTAAAGAAATTGCCATTTAATCCAAGCAGGATGCTGATATTGCGGTAATTAGGAAAGATTTCAGTGCTATAGTATATTGATTAGATTTATTTCAAGCAAACTTCAGGTCATCGTGTTTTGAAACCTTGAACGTTGTTTTAAAGATTGAAACAAACCAATTCAAGAGAAAAGCAATTATATCAGAAAAGCTATTGCTACCAGTAGAGAAAACATTTGAGTTAACAGTTAAATCTTGAAATGCAGCAAGGTTGGATAATTAGTGTGCTTTAGAAAGCTCTGGTGGCCTGCCATGGTCTTGAGAGTAGGCAGAATTCATGTTACACAGTAAACTCCTTAGGATAAACTGAACACCTACAGTGTTTACAGATGTCCAGCCAGATAAAAATAAATGTGTGATTTTACCTCTGCATGCAAGGACAATAAAACTTGCTGCAGTCCGACACCTACCTGTGTAAATAGACAAAAGTTCCCCTACGCCATCAAGCTGTGCTGCTAACTCATGTGTTCTGCAGTTTTGTCACTGGCCACTTTAGTACAAATTCTATATTAATGCTATATTTGAGGCAAAGTTACAATTTCTCCACATGAAAGTAGTCAAATGCCCCAAAACAGCATTACAGAATGGGTTAATTATGGCCATCAAGGAAAGCTGTGGCCGCAATTTACTCATTCAATATTGCTGTTTGGTGCATTATGGAATGAGTAAACTGTGGTGTGTAAAAATGTGCTGTGGCATTCTGAGGACTATTCTCAAGTGGTATGAAGGAGCATCATTTCTGCCAAGAAAAAAATTCCCTCTCCCCCTACACCACCCCACCAGCTTGATCTGTTCACATCAGAGTGGGTTCATGGATTCATTGTTGACCAAAAGTTCATCTACATATTGCAGCTGAAATCAAGATTCATTCGATGAGCTACCAAACTGTTCAGTTTCATCTGCCCACATCAGCCCCAAATCTGCAGAACTGCTGTTCATTAGATGTTTGTTATTTTATTATTAGTGTGTGAATTCTAGGTTCTGTTCCATGTGAAAATCCCTGGAGATCAACATTCAAACCAGCCCACCTGGTAGCAACAATCCTTCCTCATCATAAAGTGTTTGATGTGAACATTGGATAATTGCATAAATGAGCAGGTGTACAGCTTTACTGCAGTTTGACCATTGTTTATATATAAAGGGGCTCACTTCATCAGTATTTCAGTGCTGTCTGCTGGCACAGGACAACTTTTGTGACAGTTATTGCAAGGCAAAAATAAATTGTTGGATGTTTTGGATGCTTTGAAGTAATTTTTCAAAGTTATAAAATGTTAGGACATGGTTTTTCTCCATTCACTGATGGCAGGAATGTATAAGCTATCTAGCTGTAGACACGACTGTTACTCATAACAGCAGGCATCATGGTCCTATTTATTTAAAAGGGTTAGATGGCAGCAAGTGCAGCTGCTGAATTAGTGTAATGCATGATCAGATTGGTCTTTGTTTTAATAGCTCTGTGAGACAGACTCTGAGGCAATGGAAAAATGTCAACACGGCTTGTTTATGTATACCACTTTGGAAGTTATTAGTCAGAGAGTATAATTTAGCTGAATAATAGACACAAATTAGTTATGACACCATAATGCTTGTTTTGAATAATAGTGTGTGTGTGTGTGTGTGTGTGTGTGTGTGTGTGTGTGTGTGTGTGTGTGTGTGTATATGCTCTTACATTAGGATGGGCAGCTAGATGTACTCTTGCAACTCTGCACAAACAGTAAATAAATCATGGTTAAATCCAAAGGTACAAGTACTCTACAAAGGAACAGATTTTTTTAGCCTCTTTCATTACTTTGGTAGCTTAGTAGTCTCTGCAATTAAACAAGGACATACTGCAATCAAACAGAATATGATTAATTTAAAGAACATGCCAAAAACATTTAAATTATATTATTGCTATTGCCATAAAACACAAACTAAATGGGTAGAAGTTAAGTACCTTAAAAGTTGCCCCTGTTCGAGAGGATTGAGAAAGGAGCCAGAAGAATGTGCAGTGACCAAGTGGACTGGATCACTAATAACTTTGATGTGCTAACCAATCTGTGCTTTTATAATGACACTGACATCCACAGCTACAGTAGGACTCGTGGAATTGTTCCATCCTTGCCATGTAGGGTATACAGTGGAACCTCGGATTGCGAGTAACGCGGTTCACGAGCGCGGTTCCGCAAGACGAACAAAGATTTTTAATAAATTTGACTTGAAAAACCTTGGTTTACGAGTATGATGTATCACGCATGCGCTCTTGTTTTGACACCGAGCGTCACGTGATCACAACTGAGCCAATGATTTTTCTCTCTCTTGCGCTGCGGAATTGTGGGTAATCGTCTCCCCTGCTGGGTCTTAGTGCTCGTCTCTTACTGGTATAATCAACGTCTAACTCTCTGTTTCAGCGTTTTCCTGTGTGTGTGTGCGCGCGAAATTTGACACCGACACACACACACACCAACACGCGCACACACACAGTCTGTTTACACAGAAAACTCTGCTCTGTAGCGATTCTTTTCAAAGGTAAAGTGCTGATTCATTTGTTATTTTTATTTTATTTTACAGCATTGATTTCGTTAGTATGCACTCACGCGAGTGTCATTAGAGAGATTTCTTTTTTTCCATTAAAACAGTGTTTCCGTGTGTGTGTGTTTGTTGTGAAACTTAAAAAGCCAGATGGGGGGAAGGAGAAGGAGTTTTACTGTTTAAGGCAAGGCGAGGGAAGGGGCTAATTCCACACACACACACACACACACACACACACACACACACACACACACACACACACACACACACCGCCTGCGCGCATAAACGGAAACACTTATCTGTCTGAATTTATTTGTAACTTTTTTTAAAGGTAAAGTGCAGGTTAATTTGTTTTATTTTTACTTTATATATTGTATTAATTATTTTTATGTATTTATTTTTTTGGGCTGTGGAACAAATTATTTGA
>JAAGKR010002854.1:16874-48651 GCA_011419295.1 Clarias macrocephalus
CAACTGAGCCAATGATTTTTCTCTCTCTTGCGCTGCGGAATTGTGGGTAATCGTCTCCCCTGCTGGGTCTTAGTGCTCGTCTCTTACTGGTATAATCAACGTCTAACTCTCTGTTTCAGCGTTTTCCTGTGTGTGTGTGCGTGCGAAATTTGACACCGACACACACACACACCAACACGCGCACACACACAGTCTGCTTTACACAGAAAACTCTGCTCTGTAGCGATTCTTTTCAAAGGTAAAGTGCTGATTCATTTGTTATTTTTATTTTATTTTACAGCATTGATTCCGTTAGTATGCACTCACGCGAGTGTCATTAGAGAGATTTCTTTTTTTCCATTAAAACAGTGTTTCCGTGTGTGTGTGTTTGTTGTGAAACTTAAAAAGCGAGATGGAAGTGTTTCCGTTTATGCCTGCGCGCATAAACGGAAACACTTATCTGTCTGAATTTATTTGTAACTTTTTTTATAGGTAAAGTGCAGGTTAATTTGTTTTATTTTTACTTTATATATTGTATTAATTATTTTTATGTATTTATTTTTTTGGGCTGTGGAACAAATTATTTGAATTTTCATTATTTCTTATGGGAAAATTCGATTTGGTTTATGTTCCAGAATGAATTATGCTCGTAATCCAAGGTTCCACTGTATATCAGACATCATATGGTGTAAGTGACAGCTTAAATGCTTATGTTTAGATTAGAATTTCTTTTTCCAAGCACTTTTACTTGATCATTATCTGAGTAGTAACAAACTAGGTAAGTCTATTTAAATTGTAAAAATACATTTTTTTAATTTAAAGTAAGTAGCAATATAAATAGTATCAAAAATACCGAAGTAAAATACAGATACCCACGTAAACAAATAAATAAATAAAAATCACAGCAATGGAGTAATTGTACTTAGTTAATTGCAACCTATGGCAGCTCCCTAACAGGAAAAATAGCATAGGTAAATCTTGTGACAAACATGTTTTTGCAGGTAGGACTAAACCAGAGAACCAAGTGGAAACCTACACATGGAGAATATACAAAACCTAGCAGAGATAGTACCCTAAGCTTACCAAGGAAACAAGGATCCTTGAGCATAAATCCATGTTCCACCATGCTATACGATGTTATTAATTTTATAGGATTCTGAATATATAACTGGAATATTTTCTAGAAATTATTTTTTTCATATTGTAGGTAACTATACAAAATTACAGCATGTATTGTATACTATTCACACTGATAACATGAAGCAGGCTAAAGTCACCCAGCATACATATGTTGAAAATCTGTTTATAGTATAACCATCAAATAAATGATTCAGACGGTGGAAAAATGAAAGACTGGCAGCATTCATCAGAGGCTGGGCATTGTGTTCAATGAATCAGTGTGGCAGTCTTTCCTCTAGGGTCATTAATTAGATATGAACACAAACACTGCAGCTCTGCTTATTCTACCAGCTTACAATAGAGCAGTATATCTCCCTTCTGTCTGACTGAAATAACACACTGAAACCTATTGTCCATACAATATACACAAATACCAACAGAATGATAGGTCATGAATCTTTCTCACTAACAAGAAATGAATGGACACAGGATTAACAATATGATATTTTTGTAATGTCAATCCCCTCTCTTTTCATCCAGGCATGACTACATATAACCCATATAAATGACATTCTTTAACTTTTATTGATTGGGTGTGCTTGAATGCCAATACATAGAAATTATGTTTAGGTGAAATGTCTTCTTTTGGCATTTCAATAAATTTACTAAAAATACTATTTCTGTGGTTTGCAAAGCCCCTGCAAGCAAGATACAATGGTTGGTATTAGTGCTGTTATTGTTGTTGAAAAAGGTTCTCAATGTTTATGAGGAGTACAGGAAGATGCATTTACTCTTTATAATGTCAAGGGGGGGGGGGGGCAATCACTATTAAACCTCTTCCTGCAGTGGTGGCTTGAGAAATAAATGGGAGAGAAAAAACAAAAACAGACAAAGAGAGTGGCTAATTTAGAAAGGATAGAATAAATCAACCTTTAAAAGGGCAGCCAGTGCAGTCAAATGGAAATGACGCTCACCCCAGCAACAGGCAATTAATTACTATGCAAATTTTGGCCACAATGGGGTACAACATCACCCAGGGCATGAAATAATGACAATTAAATAATAATAATAATAATAATAATAATAATAATAATAATAATAATAATAATAATAAGTATTTGTAAAATACAAACTGTTATCATTTACATTGATAATTAATATGGCATCTATTTTAATAAGCAATACATATAATATAGACAATAAGGCCAGCACATGAGGCTAGAATAGGAGAGGAGAATTGAGAAATGAGTGGTGACTAAATGATAGAGCTAATGTAGAGTGGAATCTGTGAATAACAATGAATGCTAAGGCCAGTGAAGAATATGCCAAAGGCTCACAAATCAAGTCAAGCACGTCATTGGTGTAATGTGTCTCAAAATAAACAAGACAAGATCCTGTTAACAAAGGGAAATTGTAAAGTTTCATTAGATGTCATTCAGAGGTTTTATACAACTTACTGGTTTACTAGGTACTGGATGTAGCACAGGCTAAACTACACTAATTAGACAGTAATGTTTTCTAAAATTGAGCATTAAACTGTAAACCCGATAAATAACCGTATCCTTGGCATAATGAATCCAGAGTCAAAATTAACTTGTTGAGTTAATTATTATTCTTATTTGTTAACAGTCATTCGTATAAATAAGATAGATTCTCTAGAGGTTGTGAGATGACTAGCATATGGAGCTCTTTCACACATCAAAAACAGGCATATAGCATGGCGTATGTGGGGTGCTGTTGTTTGTCTCATTGCAAACCTATTCTGTGTGTATTGAGACACAGACACATTGATGTAATGCCAACTAAGGACCAAGCAAGATGGGTGTGTTCAAATAAATATAAATATGAAAGTGTCAGCACTATGGAAATACAGGCTTTCTGCCATGTCCTACATTAATTTATATGAAAGAGAATGGTGCATATACCCATTAAGAATAAACCATTAAGACCAGATGTGATGTAGTTGCGATTTATATGATGTTATTCTTTTCAAGACATGTAACCAATGACCTGCATCAGGAAGGCAAAATGCATTATGGAAAATTAATTTTGTTTGTTTCAGTTTTAGCTCACAAAGAAGTTATGCATCCAACAATGGCTGACGACTTAAGTGAGGGAAGCAACATTGATACAGAGTGGATTTAACGGCGAGTTGATTGAAGACAACAATGAGTTTAAAAATTCAGACACATAATATGATGCTCCTGCTGCACAGCTAGCAAAAGCGCAGTGGGTGAAAGTCACTCATTTGAACATGAGAAGAGGGAGGAGGAGGTTTTTGGGAAGTTTGTTGGATTCCAGGATGATTGGAAAACAAAGCCACATCACCCAGAGTGTAAGATCCAGTATCACTGGAAGCCAGGAGTACAGATTACCCTGCCTGACAATACAATGGAAAAAATACATGTGTTTTCCAGGCTATTCACAGATGAGCTGTTGTTGCGTTTAGACACGTTTATACTGTATGTAAAGCAAAGCAGGAGAAAACTCCTACCAGCAGCAAGTGGACACCTTGCTGTTATGGTAAAGGAAATTAAAACTATCCTTTGCTTTGATTACAGCGATGGTATCAGTTCAATAAACTTATATACAATATTCAGTTTAACTTTTTAGTTTAATTATTTTAAAAAAATTATTGGTGCAGTTGTTACATTAAACAAGTACCTTATTAGAAGCTTCAGGTTTATACTACTGCCAAAGTAGTATTTACCTGAAATAAGTTTTACTTTAGGTAAATACTACTATAATACAGTTTTATTAAATTCTGTCCAGCCAGTTTTGGTTGACAGAAAAAGACGGGTGTTGAGTCCTCCAATATATGAAATTTAAGAATATCATTGAAAGAGCGAGTTCTGACCAACAGGCAAGAACATTCATTTATATAGATCGAAGTGAAGCTTTAAAGTCTTTTCAATGGGGTCAAGGTCAGTGGTGGCCAACGTATGCTGGAAAATGCCCATGCCATCAGGGATGAAATCCATTGATGGAAAACCTTAGCTGCATTCCATTATGAAGCAGACGTCACTTCCTCCGAGCAATATTGTGCAACCTTATGAGATTATGAGCATAATTCGTTCCGGATGCATGTTCATATATCAAAACAATCATAAATCAAAGCAAATTTTCCCATAAGAAATAATGAAAACTCAGATTATTCATTCTACAACCCCAAAAAATAAACATATAAAAATAATGAATAAATGTTTTAATTATAAAGTAAAAAAAAAAAAAAACCTACACTTTACCTTTGAAAAAAGTAAAAAAAAATCCAAACAGATGGGAAAGCGTTTCCGTTAGTGTTTGTGCGCACAGACGCTGTGTGTGTGTCTGTGTGTGTTAGAGAGTTTAAAGATCCATTTTCTCTCTCTCTTTCTCAGCCTGCACTGTTTGTGTGTGTGAGACACTGTGCTCCTGCCTCCTCCTCTCGCCTTCACACACACACACACACACACACACACACACACACACACACACACACACACACACACACACTCTAACGTAAACCAGGCTCTGTCACGATTCTTGCAAGTTAAAGTGCAGGTAAATTTTTCTTTTTTACTTTACAGCAGTGATTCCGGTGTATGAGTTTGTGTGTTAGAGAGGTTAAAGATCCATTTTCTCTCTCTCTCTCTCTCTCTCTCTCTCTCTCTCTCTCTCAGCCTACACTATGTATGTGTGTGTGTGTGCGCGCGTTATTAGACACCTCCTCCTCTCACCGTCACATGCAAATTCAAAAGAATCGCGACATAGCCTTGTTTCCGTTAGAGTGTGTGTTAGTGATGGGTTGTTCGTGGACAATTCGTTCTTTTTGACCGAGTCTTTAACGTGACTCAGGAGAACGAGTAGTCTTGGAGAGTGATTTGTTCATTTTCTACAGGGCGAGCATGCGCAAAGCATCCTAAAACCACCGTAGGTTATATACAGGAAACAGAAATGAGTAGCTACCTTTAAGTCTTTGGTCCGAGTTGGACTAGAAGATATGAGAGGTGAGCGGCTCATTATGTTTATCAAAATATGTCATAATATTTTCATTACTGGAACTAGAGGCAAATTTGTGTATGTAGACGTGTTGGGGGTTTGTTTATTGAAAATGTAGCATTTTATTTTATTACTGATCAAAAGAACGAAATGACTCAAAAAAAAGATTTGTTCATTTTGATGTGCGAGATTCAAAGAACCGAGTCACTAAAATGATTAAAACTTCCCATCACTAGTGTGTGTGTGTGTGTGTGTGTGTGTGTGTGTGTGTGTGTGAAGGCGAGAGGATGAGTGGAGGGGCACAATGTCTAATGATGCGTATACACAGACACACAAACAGTGCAGGCTGAGTAAGAAAGAGAGAGAGAGAGAGAATGGAACTTTTACCTCTCTAATGAAAGGACGACTCTTACACACACACACACACACACACACACACACACACACACACACACACACACACAAAACAAAAGATGCTTTACACGCACACACATGGTCACAGTTTTATAGCAAACAGTACGGATGCGGATGTTGATTATACCAGTGAGAGATGCGCACTAAGACCGAGCAGGTAAGGCGATTACCCACAATTCCGCAGCGCGTAAAATCAAGACTTGCTTATTCTTCAAGTCCAAATAGCCTCTTGGATACCTGTCGCTGCTGCCGTGAAAATTTCACACTACGGACATTAAATATTGAATATTTATATACAAAAACTGATACCATTACAAACTTGTAAATAAATTACTGATTAATTATAATAATAATTGATTAAAGATAAATGGAGATTTTTTTTACAGCTTACTAGCCTAAATAATATTAAGGATTTCCTGATTAAATTAAAATGTAAATTTTTTTGTCCTTTTGATATGATGTCATCATCTATAATAATGATAACAAATATATATAACCTTTTTAAAGCTCCATTTTTTTCATGCTCCAGCGAGACTCTATGTCTTATGGGAATTTTTCAATTCTCTTTTCTGGTGAAGTGAACACCTGTTGTTCACTCATTCCCTACAATGTTCGCAGTTCCCTTTAAACATTTTCAGTCCCTGAGGTTTGGAATCGCACTAATCATGGCTAAACACCCTATGAAGTATACTTTGCAGGGTACTTCAGGCCATTTGGAACACCTTCAGTATATTGAGGTAGTCAGCTGATCTATTTTTTGGGCACATGATCTAGGCTTTACGTTCCCCAGTAGCTCTAGTGGAGGAAACCAAGAACAGTCGAGGACCTACAGACCTCACAGGAACCCCCTTCTGAATGACTCATGATGTCATGATGATTAGGACAGTCCAGATGTCTCTGATGAAAATTAGTATTAGCCCATTGGCCAGGATATTTCTGGCTGGGACCAAAGGTTATTCCTTGGAGCTGTACCCATTCCAGTGAAACAGGTGCTGCACTGCTCCTCAAACCAGAAGTCAAGAGTGGCGGATTGTATATGCAGGGTTGGGGTATCTAACAATGACTTGTGCTAGTGGATGGGATGGACCCATGGGAACCCAAAGCCTGGTTGGACCGGTTGCAGGTGCAGGTTGCAGGAATGATTAATTTTCACTGTTATGCTGACGACACACAGTTATACATCTCAGCAAAACCAGATGAGAGAAACCAGCTTGCTAAAGTTGAGCAATGCGTAAAGCATATAAGAGACTGGATGCTAATTAACTTCCTTCTGCTTAATCCTGATGAGACAGAAGTTCTAGTCATAGGACCGCATGTAGCTAGAACCAAGATTTTAGGTCCACTGTAATTTTAACAGTAAAAGACCAGTGTGATTATAGATTCTAGTCTTTCATTTGAAGCTCATGTAGACAATATCACCAGGATAGCGTTCTTTCACCTCAGTAATATTGCCAAGATAAGGAATATATTGTCACTAAATGATGCAGAAAAACTAGTTCATGCTTTTATCACCTGTTGGTTGGACTATTGCAACGCTTTACTGTGTGGTTGTTCAACTAGGTGCATAAACAAGCTTCAATTAGTTCAGAATGCAGCAGCCAGAGTCCTCACTGAAATCCAGAAGATACAAGCACATCACCCCCTATATTATCTTCACTTCATTGGCTCCCTGTGAAATTTCGCATTGATTTTAAAATACTACTTTTGACATATAAAGCATTAAATGGCCTCTCGCCGCAGTATCTGAGTGAACTGCTAGTGTCTTATGATCCACAATGCCTACTTCGATCAAAGGATGCAGGCTACTTGTCAGTACCGTGTATTATAAAAACTACAGCAGGGGGCAGAGCTTTTTCTTTCAAAGCCCCAAAGTTATGGAAAAGTCTTCCAATTAATGTTCGGGACTCAGACACAGTCTCAGTGTTTAAGCCTAGGCTAAAAACCTAGTTATTTAACCAAGCATTTTGGTAAATAGATTCGCCTTAGGTAAAGGAGCACTCATGGAGTGACTCATGGACGTAGAGTATTATGGTGAACTGGTATGTCTAGATGCTGTCTTTCCCACTCTCATTGATCACTCAGTTTTGTTGACAGTGAGTGAGGTGATTGATCTCAGGGAGCCCTCATGTCTGTGTTTCATTCTGGGTCTCCCTTTTAGTTATGCTGTTATAGTTAGTCCTGCCAGAGTCCCTGCTTGCACTCTACACTAAATATACATTCACATACATTATGTGACTGTGACCATACCTAACTGTTATTGCTCCTCTTCTGCTCTCCCCCCCTCTCTCTTTCCCTCTCTGTCGAGCTACACATGTCGGTCCTAAGCTGTCATTGATCCAGACTACCTCTGTCCTCTGGACCTGTCTGACTCATCCTGGTGCCCCACTTCTGGTTGGAAATCTCGTCACATGGATGCCCCGTGTGCCTCTTTGGGATGCGTCCGGTGTTTGGAGACGATTTCTCTCTACTATGGAGACTGTCCTGGGCTCGACTGATGCTGACAGCTGTATCTCTGAGGACTTGGCTCCAGTCGCTTGATAGTTCAGGACTGGAATTTCCTACAAGTCTACTTGAGCCTCCAATAACTCCAATTCCTGGACACAATATTATCCTCAATTAACATCTGTTAACAACTATTATACTGAACTGCCTGCCACCTAACACACAGTATGAATGCAGATCAATTCCTGTTTTCTGTTTCACCCGAATGAGGATAGGTTCCCTGTTGAGTCCGGTTCCTCTCAAGGTTTCTTCCTACTGCCATCTCAGGGAGTTTTTCCTTGCCACTGTCGCCCTCGGCTTGCTCATCAAGGACTATCTTACCATTTTGATTCATACACATTCACATTTCATACTTAACAATTCTTTGGATTGTGTAAAGCTGCTTTGCGACGATGACAATTGTTAAAAGCGCTATACAAATAAAATTTAATTGAATTGAAAATTCAGGGAAAGTTGACGGAAAAAGATGATAAACAACAGCATAAATCCTTCTTAACATTTCAAGCTTGCATAACTTGTGGCCAGTCTGCGAGACTCCACATGCAGAGGTAGATCTTGGGTAAGTCAAACTCTCAGCTCATGCCTTAGATGTGGAGCAGGTCTGTACTCCATTTCTGTGCATTTCATTTGTCATTTGCCCTGGAGTTGTTGTTGTTGTTGTTGTTGTTGTTGTTGTTGTTGTAAAGCTCGCAGCAGTGTGAATGCACCTTCCTTCACATTTACTTGCAATGCCAGACAGGTGAAGGATGCTCAGGATCCTGGTCTTAGAACAAGGGAGGTCGATACTTCGGGTTCAAGTTAATTAGCATGTCATTAATGACCCCCTGAAAGACAGAAGAAGCCAAAGGGCATAATGGAGTATTCATAATAGTAATCTATGCAGGGATGAAGCCCTTCATCCTTCTTGCACAAAGAAGCAGCCAGCATCCACACGAGAGGTCAAAGGTGAAATTATACCAGCTACAAGGGATTTTTTTAAATGTACTTATGTGTTAACAGCAGTCTCTGAGGCAGAGAGAAGGAAGATTCTCCCCATGGAGTGGAAAGCAACAGGGAGATGGCCAATGTGACATTCAAGGGGGTGATGGGTTGGTCCTTTTTCAATGATCACCTCTTTCAGGTCTAAATGAACTTGAGGGACTCAAGATAGCCTGGGAGGAATTGAGATCCCTGGCGCAAAGGGTTTAGAACTGGCAAAAAAAGCACATAAAATGACACAGAGGTCTCCATTTAATGACCAAACCAGCTGTCTAGTCAATGTGTGGGTTGTGGGCAGCCAGCCAGAGAAAACCCAACACATTTGGGAACTCTGGGGAGTGGATCAGATAAAACTGAATCACCTCGTGGTGCTGGTTTTGGATTGCCATTTGCAGAGGAGTAGTTAGCTGGTGAACACTGCAAATGCTATAGGGTCTCTTACCCAAGAAGATAGTGACTGCAGTACCAGTCCAAGGCCTTTTATCTTGGGAGAAAACATGGTCCAACACTGAACCTCCTCAGTCCCCTCCAAAATAATGTAGTCTTCAGTCACATTTCACTATTGCCTCTTGGCCTTTCCTGATAGCCTTGGACCTAAAGTAGCCTTATTACAGTAAAGGCCACACTTCTCCCTCATAAAGCAGTGACATTTAGCCTGAGAATGCTATGCGTCCCCCAACTGCATTGATCTGGCGAAAGTGGCATGGGAAACCTCCTGAGAGAGGCAAGGTAGGTACACTGAAACCCCTTCTCTGGGCTTGGGTAGGAATCCTTGACACACCCTTGGATTGCAGTCATATCTTTGGAGAGCTGGCACCCAAGGTTCACTTGCTGATGCATGCACTAGTGGTGTAAACGGCTCTTGAAGTGGATTACCTAATGTAGGCTTGTACTGTAGTGTTGAACTACTGGATTAGGCCCAATCAGTTGGTGAATGGATGAAGCATGCCTCATGAGTCAGTTCTGCCGTTAGCTTGTCTCCCAAAATGGGATCAAGGCGGGCTGCTGGCATGCTGATGGGTGTGTGACACCACTGAGCTACACTGCACACTAGGAAGACATTTACATAACAGACCAGAATTTTCAATATAAACATAAATTTTCAATGTGAACACAAATTTAGCCTAATCAGTAATCCACAGAATCAAAGAAATGAAGAGTGGGATAAACTTATGACACTTTTATGAATAAATACTTCTCCTAAAAGATTGCCTTATTTTTTTTTCCTTTTCGCCCCTCTCAGCAACATTTCAGAAGGAATAGGAGGGAGGTTTGCACTCACAATTCAAAAGTGATGACCCTCCTCCGTCCCCTCCAAAATAATGTAGTCTTCAGTGAAAGCAAGCCAAAGATTATCATTGGGTGTGATTAACAATGTTACTACTGTACTGAGGGTAGATGTTTGCTACAGAAAAGGGTGAACTTTTCACCATGCATTTTGCCATTCTGAAGTCATCCCGCAACTGTGCTATACAAACAAACCTCTGTCTCACCCCGGCTGTGTGGTCTTGATCAATTGTTTAGTCTGTGCCATGCCTTACTTCCTAAGTCTGCAGTTATCATCTTCTGCATGGCTCCTTTCCTTCTAGCAAATTTAAAAAGAAGAAGATGTCATACAGTGTCTTATGGAAAAACATCTGTGTTCATTCCACTGCTAATGTTGGAAAGAATGTTTTATATGCCATGCACCATGAAATGAAGGCCTACAGTTATTTCCCTATTTCGCATTTTCATACATGCTCTATAAAATGCAAATTCAGGTGACATTAGATATAACCCTACTTCAGCAGCACTGTGTTTGCAAATCTAGATTAAAGTAGATGGCACTTAGACACTGTTGCTAGGTTACACTCTACGTAGAGCTGAGGGCCAATCTTTTTTCAGTAGTGAGAAATGCCCATCTGCATTTTTGTGTTAAAGGAGCGAAGTTCATTTTGCACCTGTGGGAGCTTCTGAAAAAGCTTATTATTAAATGGTATTGGACAGAAGAAAAGGTATGTAGCTGATAAACAACCAAACAAAACCAAATAATCTACATAGGGTACATTATTTTTAGACCCCCCCCCCACCCCAATTCAATAATTTTGTGTAATAACATCATAAAAACCATCTGATTTAGGGTCTCAATATTAGGCAATTACAAGTTCAGACAAACAATGACATGTAACTGTTTTCACTGTCACTTTTTAAAGCCAAAAATGAAACATTTGGGCAATACTAAGTACTTCTTTACTGCTTGCTCAGGATTTGAGAGGGTAGGGTGCAACCTGCTGCTGCTAATCTTCAGTACTTGATTAATTGATTATCAGCAGGTGTGCAGGCCTCTATAAAAGCAGAGGGTTTGGCAGTTTGCTTGTCTGGGGCACTCAACACAATGCCCGGAGGGAAAAACTTAAGCAATGGTCTTTGAAAATCTTAATAAGCTTACAATAAAAATTCTTTCTGCACATGAATCTGGAAAGGGTTACAAAACTATTTCCAAACAATTTGGAGTTCAGCATTCTACAATGAGAAAGATTATTTTCAAGTGGAAAGCATTCAAGATAGACCCAAGAGCTTGTCTCCTCGCACAATTAGACAGGTCTCACTCAGCACAATTAGAAGAAGACTGAACAAGTGCAGTTTGTTTGGAAGGATTGCCAGGAAAAAAAGCCTCTTTTGTCTAAAAAGAGCATAAAATCATGACTGAGGTTTGCAAAACTACATCTGAACAAAGCAGAAGGCGTCTGGAGCAATGTGCTCTGGACAAGTGAGATCAAAGTGGAGTTGTTTGACCTTAATTTTTGGTGAAAACCAAACACAGCATCTCAGCAAAAAACACCTCATACCAACTGTGAGGCATGGTGGTGGAGAGGTAAGGATTTGGGCTTGTTTTTGCAGCCACAGGACCTGGGCATCCTTGCAGTCATGAATGACCATGAGCTACCATGAGCTCCTCTGTATACCAGAGTATTCTAGAGGCAAATGCGAGGCCATCTGTCTGACAGCTAAAACTTTGGCGAAATTTGGTCATGCAATAGGACAATAACCCGAAGCACACCAGTATTATTGAAATTATCGGAATTATTGAAAAATAAAAGTCCTGAAGAATGGCCAAAAATTTCTCCAAAATGATGTGAGAGACTGATAAAGTCATAGAAGAAACAATTACTTCAAGTTATTGCATTTGTTCATTCTAAGAACCGTTACAATCAGATGATTTTTATTATGTTTTTACACAAAAACACACAGAATTAAAATAGGGGCTACTAATGTTTACATGTGATTGTATGTGTTCTTTTCCTCACACCGAGCACTTCCTGCTGTGGATCTTGGTTTGCTATGCACTTAACAGCGGTATGCGATAGATTTCTGCTTTCTTTGTTTACACCACCACGTCTCTTTGTTTTGATCCCTGCCATGTCTCTTCCAATCTCGTCATTGGCTGCCTCCTTAATGTGCCACAGTTGTTTAAGTATTGCCTTTTGATTAGTTTGTTATTTAGTTTTTTGTTATTTATTTTGTTATTTAGTTTGTTATATCATGTCTCTGTGTCTCATCGTGAAGTACTGTTAAGGTTAAAATGAATGAAGAATTGCTTGGTGTCTGCCATGCCTCTGTGTGTTTCCAGGTCGGCTCTGACATGTTGACATTCGACTGGGAGAGAGACACGCGCACACATGATGGGAGGTGTCTGAATATTCTCTCTGGTTTATTAACAGCATAGGCAGAGTATTTAATTCTTGAGCCAAATGCCTTGGGTCACATAAAATTGACATTTTTCAGAAAGAACAAAGAGAGTGGAAGTTGCATGAATGTCAGTCCGGAAGTGAAATGAGAGAGAGAAAGCGCGAGAGAGAGTATAGACTCAGTGAGCACCGTCTGGCCATAGAGACGGGGCGACACAGACAGTCCTGTCTGCCCCCTGGCATACTTAATAAAATGGAGACAGAGCTTCCTCACTAAATGCCCGAAATATCACCACATTCTCAGTGAATTCTTCACTAAATTCAATAAAATCATGCCCAACTTCAACTGCCTCACTGACCCCAAACAAGAGGCAGGGCTTGCTTTCCTAAGGAGTTTTATTTCTTTTTATAACATTTTGGGCTTTTTGGCAGTCTTAACATGCTCAAACCTCATGAAAATTGGTAGACAGGTTGGAATCTGCTGCCATTAGGATGCCTGAGAGTCACGTGGCACGGGGCCCTCAGGGGCCCCCACAAAAGATTTTGCTGCATAGCTCTTGCAGTACGCACTAGCACTTAGAGCTTGTTGAGCCGAACTTTCACGCATGTCATGGGCTCAACTCAACAGGAAGTCAGTTATTTTGGGTCATTCGCAAAAACGCATGATCGCAAAATTATACGATTGCCACTAAACTGGGCCTATGTGATCTAAAATTGTGGAGGGATTTTTGATATCTCAAATGGGTCAGCCATGACGATGCCTTAAACCTATGCTGAAAAATGGTTTATACCTCTCCGTGTGGTAAGAGTGACATTATATTGAGTGACACTTTCAGTGACATCACATTCAGTGACATCATAGTGTGATGCTTTTTTCTAGCATCTTTCCGGCCTATTTTACACACATACACACTCACATCTCTCTCTCTCTCTCACACACAGACACACGCATGCGCACATGCATAAACACATTCACAGGTCTTAAGGTATAATTCCCACTATTCAACACACAGATCACAAATGTTAACCCTCACACACTCACATCTCTCACATCTCTCACTCTTACACACACACACACAGTTGACATGACAAATATTTAGCGCCTATTACGTCATAATGTGTGAAGTGTGCAAGTTGTGCAGTACACCAGGGCGACGATTACTTTTTACAGGTCTTAACATGCTTAAAACACAAATAGGTTGTGAGGTGCATCCAGGAGGCGATGGCGCAATGTGCTTGGGCCTGCTCATCCTTGCTTGGAACTATATTTATTACAGTTTTTGCTTTCACACATATTGCAAAATTTGGCCCACCATGTCAAAACTCTACACACAAGCCAATCAGACATAGACACTTGGAGATTAACAATTCCCATCTTTGTCAAAAAAAGTAAAAAAAAAAAAAAAAAGCGTGTGCATGTCGTGTGCGGTGTGGAGGGGGGGTTATGGATCCCGTCTTCTACTTGGGTCTGGCCACAAGACCTCATCGACATCACAGGCGATGTCCTCGCGGGCCAGGCATCAGGGAAAATAACGCCTTGTGTGCCTTGCATGTTACGGCCTCGACGCCTGCTTTTGACCAGATTGAAGCCTGCCTCATCCACGTAGATGAACTCATGTGGCAGTTCAGCAGCAACAAAATAGTGTTACTGAGCACACATACAGTAACTACAACGTCTATATTTTCACAGACATCGGGGCTGTGTTGGGTCAGTATAGACAAAAACTACAAGCTACAGGCAGCATTAACCCTCATTCCCACATCACAATATATAGTATGTAAAGTAAAGTGACACATACCTGCACATAATCATGGCGCACATCCTTGATTCTGACACTTTTCCTCTCAAATGGCACCATGTACAGTTGCTTCATTCTGAAGTTATGTTTCCATAGGATGCGATTTATTGTAGAAATGCTGACCCTGTTGATATTGCTGAATACATTTCCATCTGCAATTATGCAGTGTTGCAACTCACGAAGTCGGATTGCCTTATTTTCTCGCACCATTTCAGTAATGGCAAGCTCTTGTAGTAGAGTGAAGAGCCGCTCCCTGCCACCTTGAGGAGGTCATCCAACCATTCTGTCCACATGGTCGACCACAAGATGTTATTGTTCATGTTCTTTTTCACTTACTGTAACTTCAAACTGTACACAGTACTGTAACATCACAATGGTATTTCTTTAGATATACTGCACAGCACTACCCATTTTTGTATGAAACAGTTACATACTGTAATACTGTATGATACAGAATCATGTGACACATACAGTAGGTAGAGTATAAAATTGTTCTCCAGTCAGAATGTCCTTATTATCGATGTTACTGTGTACCGACTGAGGTTAGGGTGGACTCTTTGTCCAGCCTCCCTCATGGACAGGCCACGATTTATCACATGGTCGACAAGAGTAGCCCTGATGTCATCTGATACACGTCTCCGCTCTGGTCCTCGTCTATGTCCACGTCCTCGTCCTCTTCCACGTCCGACTCCTGTCTCTCTTTGTCCTCCTCTCACTCTGACTCTTGTTGCCTCCATGTTTACATAGTTCTCAAAATGTCTTACCTGAGGCCTATTTGTAGTCCTAAGGCTCAGACTGATTGGTGTTCTGTTTTTTGTGCAAGTGCTTTCATTTGTGTATGTGAGTGACCACAATTGCCAGGTGAGCATTGCTTTGTGTGCAGCAGTGTTTTCCCAATGATAACAGGTGATTCTGGTTTTGGACAATGTGTGTAATGTAAGAAAACGTGTGTAGTGTTTCGCAATAATTTTCAAATTTGTGAAAATTTGTGAACAAAGTGCAAACTTGAAACTGTGTTTAAGCTATGGTTACACCGTGTTTAACGCTGTGCTACAAGAAGTTTAAGTATTGAGCCTTTGGTCTAAGCATTCGCTTTTAGTGTGTAAGCGATTGACAAAAACCTTATTAGTATTATTATTATTGTTATAATGTACGTATATGTATATATCATTTTTTTATATCCTGTTCATGAAAGTCACTTTATCTATCACTAAGTAAATGTCTGTACCTTTATACTTTATATACTTTATTTATTATTACTATTTCCATACCGTTTTTTTTTTTTTTTTTACTAGCTTCCCCTGTTATTTTCTTGGGCCTTAAAACTCACCTTCAGGAGAGTTTTCAGGAAACAACGTTCTGATTCCTTATGTGATAACACTTCATATATTCCGTTTTCAGGAAAATATACATCCAGTTCATACAGCTCGTGTCTACTGGAAACTTTTGTTTAACAGGAACATGCGAATGTATTTCCTATTATCTGTCTGTCTCCGAGTCTTTCTGTGACTTCCATGTTAATGACTGGTTGTGTGTCTGGGATGTACGTGACACACAGTGCAACTGACCAAAAGCTTAATTGTGCTCTCTTCGCTGATAATACAGAGATTTTCAGACATCACGCATGCTTGCGTGTTTCTTTGGGCCCAGCCAGTAAGTGTATAAAAGTGCACCGGACATAACAAGCAATAATTCTTCTTCTTTTAATTTACCTTAAAACTTAACAAATATATATTCTTCTTAAATGAGTGAAAAAAGGTCCAGATGACATCTTGCGTTGGGTCCATAGGGCCAGTGCTGACCAGTTACTGAAGTTGTTCATAGAGATAAACCTCTCTCTGACACAGTAGGTATTTCCCATTGGAATTAAACAGTCCATTATTGTTCCTGTCCCAAAGAAACCCCAACCTGCCTGCCTCAGTGACTATCACACCGTAGCCCTGTCAAACGTGGTGAAATGCCTTAAAAGGCTGGTCAGAGCCTTCATCACCTCTTCATTCCCTGACACCCTAAAACCATTACAGTTTACATACAGGACTGTCCAAACCGCTCTACTGATGATGCCATCATACACCTCCTACACACAGCCCTGCACCATTTGGACACCAGGAAGGGAAATAATGTTAAAATGCTGTTTGCTGACTACAATTCAGCATTCATTATTACACTTCTCTCCAAACTCACCATCAACTTGGAGGACCTGAGACTTACCAGACCAGCAGGCTCTTCAGAAGGTGGTGCAATCGGAGTGTGCCGTCTGCACTTCAAACAATGAAGTAAAACAGATCTGTTATGTAACACTGTACTGTATGTTGTTTTCTTTCACTGCAGCATAATTAGTTTCTTATGTTTTTTTTCTTACAGGTGCATGTACTGGTGAGTTACACAGTCTTGTTTAATTTTTTTGTGAACTGCTGACAATATTAATGTAAAATGTAACTATTGTTATTTAGAGTGTATATTTAAAGGAAATTACATCATCACAACACATCAAAATAACCAAAGATCATACAGTAACTCCAAATCAACCAAAATATTAATAATTTGTAAAGAAATTATGTTTGACTAAATAACTTTTCCGAAAGCTTTAAGAAATTGGTGGAATAACCCCAATTTGCAATTACAGCTTTCATGCTTACAGTTTTGCTGTTGGGTAACCTTATGCAAAAAAGCAAACAGGTCAGCTTTGCTTGATGATTTGTGGCCATCCACTTTCCTCTTGATGACATTCCAGAAGTTTTCTGGAATAAATTGCAGCAGTCTTTTTTTTTTCAGAGTTGTATATAACAACCTTAGTACTACAGATAATAATGTTCCTAAGACTTTTGCACAGTGATGAGTACCAGTTTGAGATACTCCGTTATTAGCTGAAATTTGCCGTCTGCACTTCAAACAATGGACCCTTCTATCTGTTGCAAAGGCTATATTTTTGGTCAAATTTTTGTACTGTACTTGCTTACTAAATAAGAGTTCATTAAGTAGTATGATTGATGTGTAATTTTAATGATATAGTTGCCCCATATGGATTTATAAGTTACCATAATACATGACGTTTACTACTTACTACTGTTTACTACATGGTGGATACGATTGAAATAAATCATAACTATGTCATCTCATATGGGTGCCCAGTTTTTGCTCTTCCCTAATACAGGTTTTCCCTATTTTGGCCTTGTATTGCTATAGAAATGAACACTATTACAGCCCAAGGATAACCCTGCAAACCTAAATATGGGTTCAGTTTCCATATAGACAAAGTTAATATGTTTTGAATATAAAATAAATTATTTTTTAAGCAGGAGCTGAAATCTAAATGAACAGCGTGTCTAGATGATGAGGTGGGTCATGGGCTTCAGCTTGTGTTTCAGTAAACTGCATCCACTCAAACAAGCAATGATTATCTTTCCTTCTCTCTGACCTCCTATTTTAGTACTTCTGATGGCAATATCAAATGTGGCTGGAGAAGTCCAGTTGGGTGCAGAACATTCATGGGCAACTTTGGTCAAGGTTATGCAAGGCAAAGCTTCCTAATCATCCTTCTGTGGTAGTCATTTGGTGGTCTCAAGATGGCAGGGTCAATACTGCCTTAATTGAATGTTGGCTTCAGCTGATTCTTAAACTTTCACTTTAAGGCACTTGTGGTCAATGTGTTGTAAAGGGCCGTTCTGGAGAAGCATATTGCTTCTATTCCTCTGAAGTATCCAGCACACTGAAGAGAGTGCTTTTCAATTACTTCCTCAGTACTTACTGTACAGGGTCAGCTCACACAAAAACATGTTGTTGGCTTCCCTGTTCTTCCACTTGATTTTAAGGATGTCGCAGTCTCAACTGTTGAAATGCTTAAGCTTCTTGATGAAATCTTTTCTACGTGGCCAAAAATTCTCAAAGTTCTTTTGGGAGTACAACTAAAAGCAATTTTTCAACATTCTTAAAATAGGAAATCACTCCTGACTGTTTAGGGGTTGCCAGGAACTGACATTCAAGCAGATGAGATGTGCGAGGAGGAGGAGAGATGTTTTGGTAACACTGAATGACACAGAGCTTGTTAAAAGATAATGCAAGATTTGCATAAAAATTTATCATCTTTTGTGCAACGGGTCCATCAACAAACATTTCATATGTTGTCTCCACAGAATCTAAGGTGATTGCTAATTTACAGTTTTGAGTAATAGGAAAGATTCTTTGCCACAGGGATGAATTGGGTTTGTCAAATCCAACAGTGTCAGCAAAAATAAATCAGACTTTGATTGTCTTTACAGCACCATAAGTCATGTATAGATTCAAACATTTCTACATAAAGTCAACTTCTGTAAAGAGAACTAACGAGTAAGAAAATAAACACAGTCAATATACGGGGTGAAAACTCTTTGTTTGGAAATAATCAGTAGTGTTAGATACAGATTTGTACAGTGAAACAGCTGGATGGTTTACCGCGCATAATGGAGAATATGAGTTGAATATTTCAATGTTCTTCTGGTAAACCGTTTTTTGTAAGTTTTTTTTCCATTTGAAAACAGATCTGTTATGTAACACTGTACTGTATGTTGTTTTCTTTCACTGCAGCATAATTAGTTTCTTATGTTTTTTTTCTTACAGGTGCATGTACTGGTGAGTTACACAGTCTTGTTTAATTTTTTTGTGAACTGCTGACAATATTAATGTAAAATGTAACTATTGTTATTTAGAGTGTATATTTAAAGGAAATTACATCATCACAACACATCAAAATAACCAAAGATCATACAGTAACTCCAAATCAACCAAAATATTAATAATTTGTAAAGAAATTATGTTTGACTAAATAACTTTTCCGAAAGCTTTAAGAAATTGGTGGAATAACCCCAATTTGCAATTACAGCTTTCATGCTTACAGTTTTGCTGTTGGGTAACCTTATGCAAAAAAGCAAACAGGTCAGCTTTGCTTGATGATTTGTGGCCATCCACTTTCCTCTTGATGACATTCCAGAAGTTTTCTGGAATAAATTGCAGCAGTCTTTTTTTTTTCAGAGTTGTATATAACAACCTTAGTACTACAGATAATAATGTTCCTAAGACTTTTGCACAGTGATGAGTACCAGTTTGAGATACTCCGTTATTAGCTGAAATTTCATTCTAGTAAATTTTTCACACTTCTCAGGGGTACGCGTAGCAAAGGCTTTTTTCAGAATCATTTTTATCAGATTTTGATAATCCTACAATTAAGAACAAAGTAGTCTGATTAGGATTAGGAGTGGTGTAAACAGTGATGTCACATGGTTTCTTACGAGCAGTCCTACTCCTTGTTCAAAGTAAGAGTAGAATTTTGAGGTAGGAGTATTTTTAGACCTAAATTAACTTTCAGCATGATTCCTAGGAGTGATTCAGAGATTCTTAGTAAATATTGGCCCGTCTCAGATTCATACAAGAGCAGAGACATCCTACTAATCTTCGTCTAGAGAGTCAGGCTACGGTTTCTGAAAACATATTAGGTCAGTCTGGTGCATGCATAATGTGCTGCCCAAATGTCAGTGTCCATTCCACATGTTCCATTGAAGAAAAGGATCCTTCCAAAACTGGAAGTCATTAATGATTATTACGCTGTATGTAGTATATTTAAATATGATATTTGTACTACTTTCAAGTGTCTACTGCATAATTGTTACAAATGTACACACACATTTAATAAAATTATTTGAAAGAAAGGATATCAATGATCCAAAAGAAAACAAAGTAGCCTTTAGGATGTAACAGGAAAGTTTTACAATTTTCCATCATTTTAGCTTTCCGAGTTTTGCATTTTATGGAATTTATGGATCTTCCAAAATGTCAGTCACCTGTGCTATGATCGTGATTTGTGAGTTTTTTAAGTGACTGAAAATTGGCCGACATACACACTTGAGGGCAAAGAGAATCAGTGCAACTAAGTCTTTTTGAAAATAGATTGCTACTATGTGATATCTAATCACCTTTGTGTCAGCAAGACGAGCAGAAAGATGCACTTGGCAGACAGTGGAATCTAAATAAGCCCTACTCCAATGCAAGTCCTGGTTCTTAAAAAAATGTTTTCTGTTGTTTTTAAAATACACTATTAAGAACACATTACTTTTGTGCAATGTCAAAATAAAAAATTTAATAAGATTAAAGACCATTTTAATCCTGATTTTGGTACGTTTCATCAATTTGAGCTGTTCTTAAATGTCATGCATGAAACATTCTGTATAAAAGCAGATTAACAAAAGAAAAGAAGAAACAGAATGAGCTTAAGCGTTACTAAGTGTGTCACTTTTGACAGGAATGCAATAATGCCATTCTGTGTTTTGGTAGGAAATGCCTAAATGCACAGAGAAACATGTAACTAACTAAAATACAGAGCTGGAGTAAGGGAGGGAGCAAAAAAGCGAAGATGAAACTTAACCAAGAAAAGAGGCTGATATTTTTCAGCTGATGTTGCCCGATGTTGCTTGTAGTCCACCATAGGTTAAGAAGATAGGCTAAGTATGATGGTAGACCATTTACCCTTTTTTTATTCATCTGAGTCTTTTAGCTGTCTGGTGTCATGGTCTGGTGTGTGTTATTTGCTTATTACTTTACTAGCGGACAAAAGGTCTTGATTTCAAGTGTGGAAGCAAGCTATCATTAGACTAAAAAAACTACAACAAACTAATTGGAAAGATATCAAGATGGACTAGACCTATTGGAAGGAGGGGTTTCTTTGTGTGCTGTTTTAAAAGATTGTTCTGCATTCTATGGATTAACAGTTGTGTCATTTCAACATGATCAGTCGTAAAAGAACTTAACTTCATCTAGAGTACTAAATAGAAAAGAGATAGATTGTCCCTGTCATCTACTGTATGTAAATAAAACAAAGGTTTTGTCTGTACATTTGTCAGAACTTGCTTTCAATGATATCTTTACATTTTATACATTGGAGGACACCAATGTGTCAGAAACAGTCTCAGAAAATTTATCTCTGAATGTCTGTCCAGCCACATTTCGCCACAGCATCACGCAAAACTAGCTGGACAGAATTTAATGAAACTTTGCCAGTCCTTTAGTGTTTTTCTGAAGTTAAACCTACACCATAAATCAAATCAAAATGTTGCATAGAAGTGAAGTTAGGAGCAGTTATGTGCCAGATTATGTCACAGCATTTAGCGTTTTTTTTTTTTAAACAATAGTTTACCATGTGTAGACAGGGTATGTGGAAGACACAGAAATGATATGTTAAGTACTGTAGAAAGGAAATTATGAGCAGTTATGTGACAGATGCTGATCAGCCTATTTTTTTAGCTTTAATCTTTTAACTATTTCTACAAAACTCTTTATGCATAAATTGTCCAGTTATCCCTATGATGAGGTTAATTTACACTGAACAGTTTCAACCTCATTATACAGCCTAATATTTAGCCTCATGTAAGCTAACTTGTTAGCTAGCATAAGAACTTAAAATCTTTATTGTTCAATCAATATATTTAAATCTATCTATCTATCTATCTATCTATCTATCTATCTATCTATCTATCTATCTATCTATCTATCCATCCACCCACCCATCCATCCATCCATCCATCCATCCATCCATCCATCCATCTACAGTACTTAAGATCTGCCTGACAGTAACCAGGGCAACAGTGATGTTGATGCGCAATCTTACACAGTACATACCCGTCATTCTCTGCTGCATAACCCTAGTTTATGCAATTTGTTCAGCTTCTAAATGGCTTGCTTTTATTCCATTAACAGCTCTCTGGTCTGTCTGTTGGCATTATATTATAACAACAATTACAGGCTTCAATGGTGAAACCCAGGGCTCTAACAAAGAGTAAACATTCAGAGATATTAACTGTTAAATCAATCACCCAATCAAAGCACACCTGGGCAACTAGAGACACCTGGAGTTGGACACCTGGACGCACTTGGAGGACAGCACTATCCGCTCCCTCCGGTCACGCGAGCTCACAGACGCCCCTGATTGACTGCAGAGCCGTGATTAATGTGGGAACACTAAGTACCTCTCATCCCGCCCCTCTGAGAGAGCTCGACCAATCAGCTCTCTCTAGACCTCCGGCTGTGAGAGGTTACAGCATTACCCGGAAATCGAACTAGTGATTTCCGGATGATAGGACGAGCACTTTACTACTACGCCAGGATTGAAAATCCTGTAGGAATGCGAAATCCTCTCATGCGCTGTTGTGTGTTTTATCAGACACAGGAAATATAAACTCTCTGTACTCATGCTTAAGATCATGCTTTTTTCCATTAAGAATGACAAAAATGACAAAGCTCTTGCTATGTTTCATATAAAATATATATTCAGTTTTTTTTCAATCTGTTTTAAATTTGCTTATGTGCAAAATGTCTTACAAAAAACAAAGAATTAATTTCAGAACATATAGGTTTCTAATGTGTTTATATGCAAAAATCATCAACCTCTTGCTTTTCTCACTGCTCTTCTTTAAAATTGCATATTTTTATAAACCTGGCCATTCAGATTTATCTGTTATTTGTGACATTTACACTCTTTCTGAGGGAATATATTGTTTGGCTAGTGGTTGCTTTGTGGTTAGCACTGTCTCCTTGTCCGGGTTCGATTCTCAGCCAGATTCGATTCCCTCCACTATGTGCATGGCATTTGCATGTTCTCCCCATGCTTGGTGGTTTTCCTATGGGTACTTCGGTTTCCTCCCACAGTCCAAAGACCTCCAGATTAGGCTAATTGGCGTTTCCAAATTGCCCGTAGTGTATGAATGAGTGTGTGAGTGTATGTATGTGTGTGTGCCCTGTGATGTATTGGCACCCTGTCCAAGGTGTACCCCACCTCGTGCCCTAAGTCTCCTGGGATAGGCTCCCAGGATATACACAGGATAAAGCGGTATAGATGATGAGTGAGTGATTGATTGAATGAGTATAATGTTTGGCAAAAAAAACAGAACAGAAACAAAGACTACCATGTTTTTCATTAAAGCATTGAGAGAGGTACTGTATATCATTCACTTCAGTTTTAGAAGTAATACATATCTGTGACTCATCCTTTATATTGTGAAGTTTTTAGGGTTACTATTTTAATGCTCACATATTATACTTCTGTGTTCTCCCTTGTGCTTGGTGGGTTTCCTCCACGTAATCTGGTTTCCTCCTACAGTCCAAAAGACATTGGGCTAGTTGGTGTTCCAATTGTGTGTGAATGATTGTGTGAATATTTGTATGTGTATACGGCACCTCATATATTGCATGTGTGTTCTCTGCAATGGATTGGGACCCTGTCCAGGATGTACCCCACCTTGTGCCCTAAGTCTACTGGGAAAGGTTCCAGGACCCAAGACCCTGTACACAGGACAAATGGTATAGATGATGAATGAGTGAGTGAGTGAGTGAGTGTGAAGTACACTAGTTTTGAGCTGGCTGGCAATGATGGCTTGTTTTATTACCTTCCACCTGAAGTGTATTTCAAGTCTGTGGGAAACGTCACTTCATCTTCTTGCTGTGCAATCATTGTCACTCTCCCCTCTGGCCTCATAGTCATCACTCTTTCCTTTGGCCTTTCTGTGGTCATCACTCTCCATCTGGCCTTGCTGTGGACATCACCCCACCCTGGCCTTGCTGTAGTTGTTACTCTCCCCTCAAGCCTCCCTGTGGTCTTCACTCCACACTACAGATATTTAAGCCCTTATGTATTGTTGTTTTATTATATAGTATTAAGTTCAGTGTTTCTAACCTTCCATTTACTAATCCATTATAGTTTCTCTGTGTATTTTTTATTTAGTTATGACTATGTATCTAAGTTCATGAGTTTGCCTGACCCCTAGTTCTGCTGTTTGTAGATTGCCTGCATGCCTGTTTTTGACGATGCCTTTGAAAAACTGTTTTGTAAGTGATTGGTGCTATTTGATTGTAAAAATGCCTTGTATCCTATGATTGCGTCTGTCCCTTCTCAACTTCACATTTACATGACAAGATATACACAGATGAGTGACAGATTAAAGGAAATTTCAACACAGTGTTTTTCTAAGGATTTTTTTTCACCAGAAACACTACACTGTGTCTTGGCATATATTTTACAAATCTCTGGGACTGTATTAAAGGAATGAATACCATTCTTCAAAAATAATTCCCACAATTATTCTTTTGATATTAGTGCAGAAGAGCAGTGCCATCCACCCCCCCCCCCTTTTTTACAGCTTCCAATGAATGACAGAACAGAGAGCATTTATTTTAAATCGGTATTAGAATATTTAATACCACATACAGAATGTATACTGTCGAGGCATACTGGGACAGTGCTCAATTATCAGTATAAAGATCAAGTTCAAATAGGCTTTTATTGTCAATTCAACCATATACAGTTTAGTGAAACGAAACAACGTTCCTCCAGGGCCAAGGTGCTACATACAACATAAAATTAACAACATAAATTAACAAAAACTAACTAAGAAACATAATTAGCTGACTATTAAGACAGATGAACATTTTTTAGTTAACAGAAAAACTATCCAAGTTCTATACAAGAGAGACAACATAAAGTGCACATGCAAGTGTCCAAACAAGATCAACAAAGTGACAATGCGACAACATGACACATTTCAATACTTTGTGGTGATAAGGTAATGAGTTGAGGTAGTGGAAGGAGAAACAGTAAGTGTGTGTTGATTTTTCAGTTCAGTCTCAATGTTTTGAGCTTATCTGAGTGATTGTGAGTGTGTGTGTGTGTGCGTGTGTGTGTGTGTGTGTGTGTGTGTGTGTGTGTTTGTGTGTGTTTGTGTGTGTTTATCAGTCCAGTCCCTTTTTGTTGAGGAGACATATAGCTTGTGGAAAGAAGCTGTTACACAGTCTGGATGTGTGTGCCCAAATGCTTCGGTACCCTTTTCTAGATGGCAGTGTGTGTGATGGGTGTGTCGGATCAGCCATAATGCTGGTGGCTTTATAGATGCAGCGTGTGGTGTAGATGCCCTCGATAGAGGGAAGAGAGACCCTGATGATCTTCTCTGCCCTCCTCACTATCCGCTGTAGGGCCTTGCAGTTTGAGATGTTTGTATTTATATGATATAAATAAAAAAGGAATCTTCATAAAGAAACAAAAACCACAGACACAATAACATGCTTAATGTAAGCAAATTAGTTGTGCCTCATAAAATACAATATTAAAATATATTATTCTATTCTATATATTATTCAATATTAAAAAATAATATTCTATGAAATAATTTCGGACATTATTCACTGGACAAAATAATGCACACTCTTAATTTTGAAAATAAATAACCATCAGCAAGCCAAAAGAGTGACATTATTGATGACATAAGCCAAATGTTCAGACTCACCAAAAAAGACAGAATTGCCAGCAGTGGTTATCAAACCATTCAGACAGCAATTGTGGCCTGTGGATGAAGAAATCACACCTATCAGGATACACATGCTTCATCGTAGGGTAAAGGTGATCAGCCTGAATAGCTTGTATTAATTTGCAGTGATTTTCCTGTAAGAGGACAAGTGCCCGCACAGCACAACAGAGCCACCAGTTCTTTTAATTTTCTTTTTTCTACATAAAAAAGTTTAGTTTATCTTTAAACATGTAAGCCTACAAGTTAACACATGAAGGGTTGAAGGCCTTACTTATATAATTAACTAGCGCTAGTACATTGACAGTACATTGACAGTTACAGAGTTTTTAGAAATTCAATACAGTAAAACTTCGGATTCCATAATTCGTTCCGGAACATTCATGTAATCCAAAGCACTCGAATATGAAAGCAAATTTCCCCATAAGAAAGAAATAATGCAAACTCTGATGATTCATTCCCTAACCCAAAAATGTGCATCTAAAATAATTAATACAAAATATTAATTAAAAATAAAACAAATTAACCTGCACTTTACCATTGAACAGAACTACAACTGAGGACAAGAGGCTACAATTGTAGCACAACTGTTGAAGGACAACTGTACAAACGTAGGACAACTTAGGGTTAGGGTTAGGGTCACACTAACAAAAAATGTACGGGCACTGAGACTGAGAATCGGAGACAATTACCCACAATCCCACAGTCAGAGAGAGAGAAGAACCATTGTCTCAGTTGTGATCACTTGAAGCTTGGCAGACAAAGCGCATGCGTACTACTCATATTTCAGGACCTCTCTCGTTAAAGTGTATAACAAATTTTGGCTCATCTTGCAAAACACTCTCAGACTACGTTACTTGCAATTCAAGGTTTCACTGGAGTTAAAAGGTTAAAGCTAAAAATAAGCTGATCAGCTTTAATGTAATCAGTGTTATTACTATTTTAGGTTGAAGCCCACATACTGTACATGTCTGCCTGTCTTTCTGTAAGGTTGAGTATTGTATGCCTTGTTTACAATAAAATGTACTTTTTTGTCATCAACCAAATACACTTTCTGTTTAGTAATCAGAGAGTGAATCACAGATGACAAATCGAAAAGTTAGACTGGATAAAGATTATGTTTGGTCTTTAAAACGACTCCAGCATTTTAAAATTCACTCATATGACTTCAGCACTGTTATTTCAGCAGTGAAAATATTTACTAATACCAGTAAAAATATCCAGATTAGATTTTCTAATTAATATCTATTGGTGCATGTGTTTGTTTAAATTGAGCAAGTAGCTTAAAAGTAGCTTATTTTAAACTAGTCTACTTGGCTTCTTTTTTTTTTTTGGAGTAAGCCATGCTGTGTCTCGGTTTTATTTGTGTTTTGTGAGGATTTGGGCACCTTTTAGGTGCATTACAGTTGTTCCTGTGTGATCAGCATACTCTGTCTATACAGGGTAGACTATCGTGTTGATTGACTCATTTGAGTGACGCGTACAGCCACGCCCACCTTGAGTGAAAAAGCGATATATTCGTCCAAAAAAGTGCTAGATGCTGCGACATAATTTGGCAAATAACTGCTCATAACATTCCTTCTACACAAAGTTTTGGTTCCATTCATTCTGCAGGTTTAACTTCAGGCAAATACCTAACAACTGTCAAGTTTCATTCATTTCTATGCAGCCAGTTTTGCGTGATGCTGTGACAAAATCAGACATCCAGACATTCAGAAGTTTATTACATTCCGAAATAAAGTTGCTTTATCTACACGTAAAGCAAGCTACAAAGCTAACTAGCTTCTAACACAAGGCTGAATCCAAAATTCCACTCTAACCTCTGATCAAAGCTACTATTTGGTGTGGGGAACAAGTGATGGTACACTCTAGTACAATAACTTTCCATTTAACATTCCACCATGGTTTATTCTCGCCTTTTTGCTACAAAGCACCTGCAAAATTTTAAAACTACCTTTGCAGCTGTTAATTGATTTGCCTGTTAGCTGCTAAAACTGTCAGCTGCTTTTTGTCAGTCACCAGCTCTACTCTAGTCGTGCAAGGATATGTGTTGGCGGAACAAAATTACTGGTTAAATAAAGCAACAAATCATAATCTGTCAATAATACATTTTCTTTGTAGGACTGTCATATAAAACCAAATATCACACTCAAGGTTGTGCTGTTGTGCTGATATTCAGCTCAACAGCACTCCCTCTTGTGTGCATATTGCTTAATAAAATTGGAAAAACCTTAACGGGAAAATAACAAGGTGACATTTATACTCGTGTTACTGCATGAGTCTAGATGATATTTCTATATCAGTGACATGTCCCTATAAAGAAAAAATATATATTCCTGTCATGCTAATTGAGAAACAAATTACTGTGTTAGCAGGTCTAGCCAGTGCTACTAATTTCATTCAGATCCCTATTGAAAAAATGTCAGGAATATGAGATTAAATATCGAACAAACCTATATTAGGTATGACCCAATAGATTCCAAATGTCACAGTGGTTTAAGACATAAGATTGAACTGAAGATTGAATTCATCTTCCATGTCCCTCTGGTTAAACATATCCGTGAACATCAATCATTTTTGTTGCACTGATAGTAATCAGCAAAGGACGCTAAGGAATTGGATTTCAGTGTTATATAGTGCAGCAAAATGATTATTCTACACGACCTCTCTGATCAAGAACAAACTGTTCTAGCACATCATTCTCATGTCATTACTCTGATTCATTTTTTTTTTAATGCCAGCAACCTATTATATGTATTAAGAACAGCAAATAAATAGACTGGCAGATTTAGAGTAAAATCTCAAGGTCAGCTGGGATAAAGGAAGGACATGCTTCTTTGGTTAGATATGACTTTGTCCATGACAGCTAATTCATTTAGCAAATTATTTATTACATTGCATTCTGTAAAATGTTTTATGTGTGCTTCATTTAGTCCTGTCAGGGTTACCTTTAAAGGTTCTATGCAGAATACTCAGACCATAATTATGATTTCTAATAGGTTTCAGGTAGAATGTATAATAATACAGATAACTCTGGTGGAACCTACTTTCTATAAATTAGATCCCCAGTTAAGCAATATTCAGAGAAGTTTCTTCATATTTAAGAGATGAGAATCCTTTCTTAAAAACAATGACAAAGTTGCTCAACAGTATTCAATCAGTGGTATTCTACACTGCAGGCATTTTCTGTTAAAACCCTTCCCCATGTACTTAAGGACAAAGCAGACGTACGTAGAATCATTGTAAGACCTGACAAGTTCGTTCTATTCCTCCTGAATTGTTTTCTCTTTACAGAGCTAAAAGAAGCAAGCCATGGCACAAAAAGCAGTTTGAATGTCATCTCAGAAACTAATACACTGGTGAGAAGAAGAAGAAGAAATGCAGTGAAATTAAGGGAAATTAGATGTGCTACTTCTAAAACTGTGCATTTACACAGAGTGCATGCATTCGGGACAAAACATTAGACAGCAACTGCAACAGACAGGCAAACCGCATAAAAAAAAAACATTTAGGTTAATGTAATGATATGTTGATAAGTTTATGTAAACATGGTCTGTTTAATAATTGCATTCAACAATAATAACAATTATTGCATAAGTCAAGTTAGAAATCTAGCTACGTAACTAATAACGTGAGATTTATAGTTGCTATTTATTTATCCAAGATGAAGCCGGATCTTAGATAAACTTTTTAGATTCTCTTACAAATATTTTTGCTTAATACATTTGAAAACCTTGTTTTTGCCCAAATACAACTTAATCAGAGAGAAGGTTTTCTCTTGAACCCCCAAATGATTGCTTATGAAAAGGCCAGGCTTTTGGTTCACCATCATTTGCTTTACCATATAAGCACAACAGATAACTGTGGAAGAGATGCATTTAAAAAGCACTTACAGTTATTGTTGCGTTTAAAATTGTTGTTTAAGTGGAATTGTGGGTTATTAGTTTCAATGTCTTGTTCTATTCTACTAACTAGGACTTACAGTGACATGTGGTTTAAAGGCATGGAAAGTATTTCTTGAAAAAAATTATAGAATTTAACTTTATCTACAACTGTAGTAATAAAAATCTAATTATCGATTTCTATTACTCAGTCTCTGTCTCAGAAGGGGATTTTTAATGGTATTCAAAGACAACAAACCAAACGGAAAAGTGACAGTATAAATCATGTGTGTGTATATATATATATATATCATTTATTTTATTGTAATTAATAAACAATACAATGACAAATATTTTTTCACTAACATCATCATTAGGCAATATCTTGAGTGTTTTCACATAAAGCTATTTTAAAACCTTACTCTGTGTTGCTAAAATGAACCAGGAGGGAACTAGCTACAAATTGTCTCAGTGCTATTGGTGTTTACCATACAAGTGGATATAATGAGTAGATTGTTCATATGATGACATTTCTTACAGATAGTCTATATATTTTAATGAGCTGGATAGGTTTGTCTAGGGCATGGTTCAAGAGGATTGCTTGCCAGGTTGGAGCTTTGGCACTAGAGCTGAATTTCTCTTTGCCAAGCACTAATGTGGAAAATGACAAAAACATCGACATTTTGGGTCCATATCTAGGTAACTCCCCAGACCGTAATCCCATCAAGAACTTCTAGTCAATCCTCAACAGGTGGGTGAACAAACAAAAACCTACACCATGTGGCCCAGAAGTTGATTGACAGCATGCCATGGTGATTTGCAATGGTCTTGAAAAAAGAAGGTTCAACAATGCAAATATTGACTTTTGGCATAATCGTAATGTAAATGTCAATAAAAGCCTTTGACACTTATAAAATGCTTGTAATTATACTTCAGTATACTATAGTAACAGTTAATAAAAAGAGCTAAAAACACTGAAGCAGCAGACTTAGTGAAAATTTTTATTAGTTTCAGTCTTAAAACTTTTGGCCAAGGCTGTGTATATATACCACAATAACACAGTATGGAGCAAACTGAGACCAATTTTTCAGAATGCACACTTTTTCAGAAAAACACAACACTTCCGTTATCACTCAAATGAGGATGGGTCCCCTGTTGAGTCTGGTTGCTCTTAAGGTATCTTTCTATTGTCATCTCTTTCTTTCTATTGTCAGTTTCTCCTTACCACCGTCACCCTCAGCTTACTCATTAGTCTGAGAATTTTGAGCTAACCATATTTTCCCACACATTTCATAGTTGTTTCCCTAATTTTCCTTTGATTCTGTTAAGCTGCTTTGCAACAAGGATAATTGTTATAAATGAAATTGAATTGAATTGAACACCAAAATAAACCACATTTATAAGTTGTCTGTTTATAGTTCACTTCTGCGTACATTTGTTTTGTTCACATATACACAAAATTTCACAGAGTCATCAAACTGATACCACCTGGAGAAACACTCTTCATAACCTTATGCTTTACACTTTATCATAAAAACATATAAAATAACAGTGTTGAATTTTGTTATTCTCCAGCTTAAAAATGTACACCATAAAGGATGAAAGACTATTCCATGTCTAATCCATGAAATTGTATTAGGAACAAAAGAACATGCATATATCCACCTATTTATACATATCATGAATCTGAAAGTCCCAATCGTGTGAATTATTTTGTATTGTGTGTAGTATTGCTCTTATTTCATTATTTAACATTGCTGTGATTACTACCTACTCATCTTAATGATAGCAACTTCACCAAGCAGTTTTTGACTAAATTTCTTTTGCAAAGTGTTGTGTTGGATGATTCCAATTTCAGCCATACGTACAAAACATAATGAGAAATTGAAAAATTGTTTTTCTCCATCCCATGGTGTATGTCACCCTTGATGGCAACAACCGCAATCAAGCATTTCCGATAACTGGCAAAGAGTCTTTCTCAATGCTCTGGAGGAATTTAAATTCTTTGCGGGAATGTTTTAATTCAATATTCCATACTGAAGGGTTTTCAAGCATGAATGACCTGTTTCAGGTCATGCCACAGCATCCCAATTGGATTTCAAGTCCAGACTTTGTCTAGGCACTCCAAAACCTCAATTTTTTTT
>JAAGKR010002854.1:48671-63671 GCA_011419295.1 Clarias macrocephalus
TGCCATGGTGATTTGCAATGGTCTTGAAAAAAGAAGGTTCAACAATGCAAATATTGACTTTTGGCATAATCGTAATGTAAATGTCAATAAAAGCCTTTTTAACACTTATAAAATGCTTGTAATTATACTTCAGTATACTATAGTAACAGTTAATGAAAAGAGCTAAAAACACTGAAGCAGCAGACTTAGTGAAAATTTTTATTAGTTTCAGTCTTAAAACTTTTGGCCAAGGCTGTGTGTATATACCACAATAACACAGTATGGAGCAAACTGAGACCAATTTTTCAGAATGCACACTTTTTCAGAAAAACACAACACTTCCGTTATCACTCAAATGAGGATGGGTCCCCTGTTGAGTCTGGTTGCTCTTAAGGTATCTTTCTATTGTCATCTCTTTCTTTCTATTGTCAGTTTCTCCTTACCACCGTCACCCTCAGCTGACTCATTAGTCTGAGAATTTTGAGCTAACCATATTTTCCCACACATTTCATAGTTGTTTGCCTAATTTTCCTTTGATTCTGTTAAGCTGCTTTGCAACAAGGATAATTGTTATAAATGAAACTGAATTGAATTGAACACCAAAATAAACCACATTTATAAGTTGTCTGTTTATAGTTCACTTCTGCGTACATTTGTTTTGTACACTTTATCATAAAAACATATAAAATAACAGTGTTGAATTTTGTTATTCTCCAGCTTAAAAATGTACACCATAAAGGATGAAAGACTATTCCATGTCTAATCCATGAAATTGTATTAGGAACAAAAGAACATGCATATATCCACCTATTTATACATATCATGAATCTGCTCATGGCGTCAGGGAAGGGAAAAAATTGCAATAGAATAAACATGGCCATTAATTACAGTCAGGTGGTCAGCTGACTTTATTTTAAGACCACATATTGTTACTGAGCCTAGACCTGACCATGCAACCCCAGATAATTTCTCTAAAGTTCAATCTATATGCTTCGTAAATAAATTTTAAGGCATTTTTTTCTGATCTCATTTCACTAAAAAGAGTTTTCTTATGGCCAGAAAGTCCCAATCGTGTGAATTATTTTGTATTGTGTGTAGTATTGCTCTTATTTCATTATTTAACATTGCTGTGATTACTACCTACTCATCTTAATGATAGCAACTTCACCAAGCAGTTTTTGACTAAATTTCTTTTGCAAAGTGTTGTGTTGGATGATTCCAATTTCAGCCATACGTACAAAACATAATGAGAAATTGAAAAATTGTTTTTCTCCATCCCATGGTGTATGTCACCCTTGATGGCAACAACCGCAATCAAGCATTTCCGATAACTGGCAAAGAGTCTTTCTCAATGCTCTGGAGGAATTTAAATTCTTTGCGGGAATGTTTTAATTCAATATTCCATACTGAAGGGTTTTCAAGCATGAATGACCTGTTTCAGGTCATGCCACAGCATCCCAATTGGATTTCAAGTCCAGACTTTGTCTAGGCACTCCAAAACCTCAATTTTTTTTCTTTCTTTCTTTCTTTTGGAGCCACTCAGAGGTGAACTTGCTGGTGTGTTTCAGATAATTGTTTGACTGTTGGTATGAGGCTCTTTTTTATGAAATGCTCTGTTTGGTTTATGCCTACATCCTTCGGCCAAATGCCAAAAGTCTTGGGGATAAACAAGATATTTTATGGCAAATATGAGTCTTTGTGTTCTTTTTAGTCAACAGTGGCTTTCATCTCGGAACTCTCCCATGGATGCCATTTTTGACCAGGCTGTGTCTTACTTTTTAAACATGAACACTGACCTTAACTGATGCAAGTGAGGCTGCAGTCTTTTAGATGTTGCTCTGGATTAATTTTGGTAGGCTGGCCACTCATGGGAGGGTTCACCACTGTTCCAGATTTTCTCCATAATGGCCCTCATTATGGATTTCCAAAGCCTTAGAAATGCCTTTGTAACCCCTTCCAGAGTTTCTCATCTGTTCATGAAGATATTTTTAGATTGCGGCATAATGTGAGATAATTTAGCATCCATCACTTTGTCAGACAGTTTGTGTTTGAGTGATTTCTTGATTCAACCGGTCTGGTGGTAATCAGGCCTGAGTGTGGCAAGTGAAATTTAAATCAGCTTTCCAAATAATGCAGCTAACCACACTCATTCATAATTTAGGGAAGGTGGTGGGGCAATTTCTTTTTCATATAGGGACAGGTAAGTAAGCTTGGACTTCTTGTTTCCCTTAATGAATAAAATCATTTAAAAATGCATTTTGTAATTACTCAGGTTACTCATGTAACTCATGTATACTCATGTATTACTCATGTAATATTAAGATTTGTTTGATGATCTGAAGTTTGACAGATATGTGAAAACAAAAAATCAAATCAATCAAATACTTTTTCACGGCACTGTATATTTCCTATACAGTATTTAGGATTTTAGTGCCATGTGAAAATGACCAAAGCTCTTTTGTCTGACACATGAAAACATATTTGTGATTATGCTGTATTGTGATGTCTGTGATATGTGAAATATTTCAACAACAGTGAGTGATACTGGGAAGTGTTACATTAAAGTATCACCTATGACCTAAACCCTGTTTTTGACAGTATGAGGATTTGAAATACTATACCAGGATGAATGTTAAAAATAAATAAAAGCCTTTGAATGGGTACTGGTGAAGCAGCCGAGAACCAACAGATGGAGAGGGATTTTGGTGGCAGGGGGTTCAGTGCGAATACACTGGTGAGTCTAGACCGCTCTAATATGAGAGCATGGCTCTTCTGCAATGGTAATCCAGTTCATATTGAGGTGGACAGACAGAAGTTCAATTATGATCAGACAAACATGGCAAAAAAAAACTAAACAAACAAAAAAAAAAAACATGCAAGAGGGCTAAAGCACATGAGGATCATTGCTGGACACAGTTCCAACCTTTGGAAAGCATAAATGCACTTGATGCTACGACTTGAGTAAAACTGGAATAACATTTTATTTCAGCCTTTAAAAAAATATTTTATTAGTATTATTACACTGATGAGATAGCATAAAAAACAACATAGCCATCTGAAGACATATCCAGTTCTGTAACATGCTAGACTCAAAATAATTGAAACTATGTAAAGAAAGAACTTAAGGAGCATGTGCCCCTGGGAAAGCCACTGGATCTAAATTATGAATCTGAGTCTGTAGTTTTCACAGGGTTCATTTTGACTGCTAAATAATGGATATTTCTGTATTCAAGGTTTGACAGCAATAATGATTACCTTATTGACACAACAGAGCTTGAACGCTTTATTTCCCATGTGGGAAAACACAGACAATTACAGCGACCACACAGCGCCATCTGGCGGACACAAATGGAAACTCCGCATCATATACATGTAATGACTGTAGACTTGTGAATAAACCACGATGACACAAATAGCTTAAATAGCATCAACTTCATTGACCGCAGAGGCAACTCAAAGACGTTGATAGACTTTCTCTAGCAAAGTAAATGAACTCAGAATAAACTAACTAACTAACATTTTGATTTCACCATTTAACTGCTGACAGTTCCAACCAGAAACTGGAAGAGAGGCCCAGTAGCAAACATTTTAGCCTTGTAGGAATTGTTTTTCCAGAGCTAACTAGATTTTGCCCTGTAATTACTTAATTAGCAAACTCTATTGACTGACGCCTATGAGGCAATTTAATTAGGAAGAATTTATGAGTATGAGTTTTGCTTGTTGGTCATGCAAGCTGTTTTGCGGAGTCTTTGTGTGCGTACAAACTCTTTGAACACAGGACGTGTGGGAAACCACAAGGGTCTACTGGCAACCTTCAGACCTAGTTTGGCACAGTAAAAATTTTTTTAGTTTCAGTCACTTTTTTTCAGTGACTTTTTTTTTTTTTTTTGCATTTCATGCAAATGGCAATAATGAAACAATAAAAAACAGGTAATCAGTATAATAAATGTACTCTAATTACAGACTGAGCTACGTAATGAGCTAGCATCACTGTATTTATTATCTTTTGTAGTGTATAACTATTGATACAAATATTAGAGATCAAAGACTTTTCCAGACAGGAAATTACTTAATTAATTTCACCTATGGTTGTTGTTGCAGTGGAGGTGTGGTTAAGTCTAAGTGGAACTTTCGAGCAGTGGTGTGGTAAGTGCAGTTGGGGGCTGCATCAGTTATGGTAGGGTGGTTGAAGTGTTGCTCCACAGGAAGTAGCTGAGCAAAGCTGAGAGAACTTGCACAGCCATGGACGCTTGTTACTGTCTGCTTCTAGTCTTTCTACTAGCTGGAGTTTGTTCATCTGGTAAGAAATATACAGTATAAATACTATACTAGTGAGTTCGAACTATTAATAGACTTTAATATGGGAACAGCCCTGTTTTACCTTTGAAAGCTGTGTCTGTTTTATCAGTGAAACTAATAAATAAGCATCGATAACTTTTCTGTGACGCATTCCTGTCTAAAAGTTATGCCTTTAAAAGTATGTGTGTTTGATGCACTAGGCCAGTGGTCAACCTGTTTGAGCACAACCTTATTTTTAAACCAAGGTTTACCACAGTAAATGTTGCCAAAAGAAACATAATCCTACCAGAATAACAGTGTGTTCCAAGGGTCTCTACACATAGGGGGAAGTTAACACTTCTTTTTTGTTAAATCATCTTCCATAATATTCAATTTAATCAATTATTTTATATCGATTTCAATTTACCTCTCAGAGATTGTGAAGGTCATGGTGTATCAGGAAAGCACACAGCATAAAGGAAGACATTTGAACAATACCAGATGAGTTGATCATGAGTGGGAGACATGACTTGGTGTGGGTTTACAAAGAAGTGGCAGTTACGTAGATGATGTTTTGTAAACAAAGCTAGATTTTACTAAGTGTTAATTTTGACCCGTGTATAAAGATTTTTGGGACATCGTCTCTATTAACACAAGGACTTGTAGCCTACAGCTGAGGCGCCAAATTATCAGTCACTGTACCACATTCTGTTTTCTCTGCAAAATGACAGATTGTGTGTGTGTGTGTGAGGGAAAGAGACTGGTAAAGAATGAAAAAGGAAACAAAGTGTGCAGGGTAAGCGATACAGATCAGTGTTAATATTTTGACTCATTTAATCATGAGTCAAACTGTAAATTGTGCCTGAACTCTCTGAGTCAGACGTAAGATGTGTGCACTGCTTGGACTTGGAAAAAGCACGTGTAAATCTTTGAGAATCACCATTGAAGCCTTATTGGCGCCTTTATCTCTTTCCAGAAGTTTTTGAAAAGTGATTGTGGGGCTTTTAAAAAGTTTAACCCTCGAGTTATTATCTCTCATAGTCTCTCTTGGGTGATCATTGAACATTGAATTTTGCATGGTAAGCGATGAGATGGTGCTGGCGTTATAAAAATGCTAAAGCCTTGTGACACACCAAAGCTTTGTTTTCTCATTAGGCATGGAAAGGCAATTAAAAAAAAAAAAAAAAAAAAACTTTGTTAATTACTTGCCAGTAGTTTTCTGTTTTCTGAACAGGGTACACATATGGAGAGTAAACTTTAGCTAGCTATGTTGTGTAACAGCAGGCTGGACTAGAAACAATAATTAGCAAAAATCACCTAATTTTCTGGTTGCATCTTTATGAAACTCTTCCAGAGAAAAAGCCTGTCTTTGCGACAAGGCCAGCTCCAGGCAAACCACAAAACGTCAGTAAGAATGATACAGAAGTTAAAAAGGCTGTCCTAATCGCAACCTACTCCTTCAACAACAAGT
This sequence comes from Clarias macrocephalus, assembly GCA_011419295.1. Classification (NCBI taxonomy): domain Eukaryota; kingdom Metazoa; phylum Chordata; class Actinopteri; order Siluriformes; family Clariidae; genus Clarias; species Clarias macrocephalus. The sequence continues at coordinate 54,400 of JAAGKR010002854.1, forward strand.
CCAATGATGCCTTCTTTTTTAAGGCTTCGGCCATCGACAAGGCACAAAGACAAGTAAGACCTCTACCTCATGTGTAATCTTCATGTGTAAACTGCACAAAAAATAAACACTATATATTTTTTTAAATCACAGATTGTTAAAGGTATAAAGTACATTCTGAAAGTCGAGATATCTCGGACTGTGTGCAAGAAGAGAGAGGCTGACACTGATCTTGCTAAGTGCAACTTCCAGCCAAAACGTCAGTTGCAACAGGTGAAGTGTGTGTTTAAGAATCTGGTAAAAATCCTGATGAAAAGAGAGTGAACAATTTAAGAATAATTACATACACAGACTGATTATAGATACTCTTTGCATCGAATCTCAAACTGTTAAACATTAGAATTTCTTTTTAATGAATTTAAAAAATGAAACCAATTCTACACTGATTACACATAAATTGAAATACTTCAAGACTGGGTTTGCTTTATGGCTCATGAAAATAAAAAAAATCCAGCATTTTAGAAGATTACTTTCACTTATCAATTAGAAAAAAGGGTTTATATACAGAAATTCTAGTCATTTATGCACTCAAAACCTGATATGGCACCACACTGGACTTCAAGCAACTTGGATTTTGTGCCTCTCCACCCATTCACCAGACTTTTGACCTTAACTTATACATGAACGTCAAAACTTACTTTCATCAGAAAAGAGAACTTTGGACCACAGACCTCAATCCACTCCTTGTGAAGTTGAAGTTGAATTGACTTTGCATGACAATCTTCTTAAGGCACTTCTTGTGCACTTTTTACCATCATGCTTTTCTGTTCCAGTCAACAGTCAACCTTCTGTGGCTTACCCTCCCTGTGGAGGGTGTTGATCGTCTTCTGGACAACTGTCAGCAGTCTTCCCTATGCATGCAGTAAACTAGACTGAGAGATATCCAGTACCTAGTTCTCAAACCTGAATTGAAAAATTATATTTGAGATACTTTTTATTTTCAGAAGCCATAATCACCGAGCTGAAAACAAAAAAAAGGCTTGAATTATTTCAATGTTTAATGATTCTAGAATAGAGTTTCACTTTTTGAATAAAAATTTGAATTCACTTTATAATTCTATTATTTTCATGATGCACAATATATTATTAAGATAAAGTACATTGAAATTATTGTCACTGAATTTCATTCAGGAGTCAGTCTTTCATTATTACTATTAAGTTATACTATTTAGAAATATTTAGCCAAATGTAGTATTATTATTTTTTTATGTTTCAGACTTTTCTCTGTAACTTTGAGGTATGGGCTATACCATGGCAGAAGACAATGAAGACCACACATTTTGTCTGCCTTCCTTTAAACAAATCACTACAAACTAACACTAAGGGCAGCAGTAACCCATTGGTTAAGGCACTGAAATACTGCTTGGAAGGCCCGGCGTTCAAACCCCAGCACCACCAAGTTGCCACTGTTAGGCCCGTGAGCAACCAGCAGACTCTTAACCCTCAACTACTAAGATGTATAATGAGATAAAAGTCGCTCTTGATAAGGGTGTGTGCGAATGCTGTAAATGTAACTATGCATCTGACACAAAACATTAAGCTAAAATTAAAATACTCAACTGGTATGTGCAATTGAGATGTGCCTTCACTGATCACGCTTGATGCCTAGGTTTTTTTTTCTCTGATCAAATCGTTAAAATATATACTGTAGCTTTAGGGTACATTAGTTCTGTGTTAGGCTGCAAAATGGTTTCTTTAAGGTTAAGTAGAAGAAGTAGGTGATTGTGAAGCTTCAGGCTTGATATGAAGATGAATGCACTGATCATATGTAATCTCTAGCTTTAGCACCAGAGTAATGTTTAGTGGAAAATGTGGACACATTGTACAAACAGTCAAATTTATTCATTTATTTATTGTACACGCTATGGAGTAGCTGATACCAATGCTACCATAGACAATTCACAAACTGGAATAAGCATTGAACAGGAAATTATTGCTAATTGCCAGTTCCCTTTTCAAACTGAAATTATCTTTGCCAATGTACGCTTGAAGGCTCATATACAGTACATAACTAATGTCAATGTTTTAAGATAAAGCAATGAATTAGGAAAAATACTGTTTCCTCATTCCAGAGTTACATTTCGGATTACACAAGTCATCATTCGCACAGATATTTCTGTTGCAAAGTTTTCAAGTAAATCAGCAGCTCTATTTTAGGGGCCAGATGACAGTTCAGTGCAAATAAAACTAATACAAGGCAAACAATGTTCACCTCCTGTCACAGTAGCCAAACAAATATAGCAATGTCACCCTTTTAAATAAATCAAGGGGCATCCGCAGGCATGGAAATATATACACATGTTCTAAATAAAATGGGGAATTATAATAGTGTCACATGGCTCAGCAAAACAAAAACCTTAAGATCAGTCAAAGCTGAATGTCAGTATCTGCATTAAATGTAGGAATGAGTATAAAGGACTTAGCAAAGGATTATGGGTGAGGGTACGACAGGGTTTTGTTGCTTCTTGAAATGTTACAGGACTGATAAATAAGCCCAAGAAAATGCCAGTGACGTAAAGTCCCATTTTGCTGTAGGACTGTTTTACACTTTGCTTAAATCCAGTTTACACATGTAAGGAGAACGGAATGAGCCCAGGTAAAGGTGACCATTGTGCTCATGGGCCTCACTGATGTAGCCTGCCACAGTGCCATGAGGGTCATGGAAACTCCGCACACATGTTCCTCCATCCTGCAACTCTACCACCAGACTGTAGCGTGGCACAAACTTCAATAGTGTTTCCTGGGCGAAGAGCTGAAAAAGCATAAAGAAACTGTGGATGACCAATCTGGAAGTGAGGACTCTGCTACTGTCTTATAAATTGATCAGCCATAACTTTAAAACCACATAGGTTTTGGGTTCCCCTTTTGCTGCCGGGGCAACTCTGGCCTGTGGGCTGTAGGTTCATGGGGATTCTGGGGGTGTGCTGTGGTGTCTGGAATGAGAATGTTAGTGGCGTGTCCTTTGCCTGCTGTGGGTCGTTGGGTGGAGCCTTTGTGGATCGGACTTGCTGGCGCATTCCATCAACCAGATTGAGATTTGGGGAATTTGGACGCAGGGTCAACAACCTGCCTGCTAAGCACACAATAGGCTGTGATGCATTGGGTGTTCAGATACCCGTCTGTCATGGCCAGCCGTGACTTTTTTTTTTCCACCGTGTGGTGGTGTTAATGTTGTGGCTGATCAGTATAAATATCTACCAAGTCACATCAACCATTGGATGTGAGAAAAGAGTTTCACAAATGACAGTTCCACAATTAAGATTGATAACGTGCCCTCCAGATTATTATTATAAGTACCCTTAATAGAGAGGAACAAAACAGGACATAGGGGAAACTAAAACAACGTTTTTTATGAACTGGAACAATGAGAGGTACTCACCATTACAGTGAGGTAAAATTAAGCAAAACTAAACCATTAGGAACACATTTGTGGTCACCATGCCATTTTAATTCACTGGGGTATAAATATGAGATGGCAAACAGATAAATAAATAAATAAATAAATAAAATCACAGAATTCCCCAAAATGAGAGAGGGTGTCAACCTTCAAAATGAAAATCAATTTATAGCTCATATAATAACTACCATTAATTCCCTAGAGCCATTCTTTAGGAATGCTATTCTGAATGACAGCCAGGAGCAGAGAGATCATCACGCAGTCCCTATAGAACTATCTTACAAGCAATTGACAATTTTGAGATGTCTGGAATGACGACTTGTCAGGCAGGGCTGATGAGGTCTGGCATCGCTGAGTCATCCCTGAGCCATGTCGTGCCAGTCATATAGGACAGCATAAACAGCCCACACATATCAAACATGCCAGCATCAAAATGTAACTGCCAGCAGTTACAGGTTTTCTGAAGCATAATCAGGAATCAAATGCAACAATAAAGGCTCTTTCAGATAATTCTTTTTATCTTCTTTTCTTATTTTAAGTTAAACTAAATTTGCTCAATAAATGTGCAAGTGATCTCAGACAAGTAATTGGCTTGGTTTTTCCTAGGGGATTGATTGCCTGACTCGGGCATAGACATTTTGTTCACATTCTAAAGTGCTCCTTTTTTCATTCCGTCATTTCACCAGTTTTGTACAAAGAGTTACAAAAGAAAAAACCTTTGCCATATTTATATGCTTATGAAGTACTCTGAATATTTTCTGGGGACCATAAATGAGGCCCCAGATGATTTTAAATTAAAGTCAAGTCAAGTCAATTTTATTTATATATAATTAAAATCCCATTGTCTCTGCCAGGACACTAAAACTGGGTCATGGTAAGCTTTTCAGTAGGACAGCACTCCAAACACAGCTCCAAAAACAAACAAACATTCTTCAGTAGACGCAGCAACAAACTTTAGTATAGATGACTGAGATGGTTATTACTACTGTATACAACAATAAAATAAATTAATTAATTAAAAAAAAAAACCCTGTGGAGAGCACTGAATGATGACGACAAATTAAGAGAGACAACAAATTAAAATAAGCTTTATTTGATATATTTTTGCTTTACTTCAATCTTGTTAAATTTCTCATTTTCAGCACAGCATGCACAGGTTGTATACACCTACCTTAAAAATGATATTCTTAATCCAGGGTCTTTGTGACAAGAAGTCGAGCATGGAGAAGCCAGGGTTTGGCCGGATCACAGACATGGCCACCCAGTACCCGCCAGAGGAGCTGCGGCGGATGTTGTCAGGGAAGCCAGGCAGGTTTTCTACAAAGGTGTCCATGCCTCCCTTATTGAGACCAGCCACGTGAATCCTTTGGGCAATTAAAAAATAAAGAGAATATAAATCACCACGTTATGACCTTGAAGAGTAATGAAGTGCAATAAAACAGGTCTCAGTCGTGTTATGGTTTTAGCAATACTTCTGTTATTTTATTCATAAAAAGGTAAATATAAAGCTGTGGCCTTGGTATTAAATGCTTGTGCTCTTTACTTGGATGGTACCTTATAATAATGAACTGTTTCACTGATGTCCCTTAATTAATCTTGTGCAGCTGACCAGAAACGTGAAAATGATATCTCATTAGGGACTTTTTAACAAAGATCTAATTAAATCTACATTCACAAACAATACAGACTTATCATTGAATGGATTAACAATAAATGCTACTGGTGACTACTTATAATGAGTCCTGGTTCTTACTGGTCTGTCTTGAGTGTAACTGTGTAATTCATGGTATTTTTCTATAATTTAATGGGTTCCATCATGATGACTAACATTAATTGTTACCGTTCCCCATGTAACAAACCACAAAAATAAAGAGCGAGCCTACACAAGAGCATTTCCTCCAATTCCTCTTGTAGTTCCCACACTAGCTTCACTAATAGAACAAACCTGCCATTTATCTCAACACTAAAGGCTTAATGAAGGATTTAGTTACCTAGGCAACAGTAAGGTTACATCATTTATCCAGGTAAGTGTGTGTATGTTCTGCATAAGACTCTTACTGCCCCCAGCAGTCATGAGTGGCATGAGAACAGTGAGAGGGGTGGAGCAAATTTACATACAGAACTCATCTGTGAGAAGTGATAAACTAGGAAGGTCAACAGGGTTGGATTTTCAACATGACAGTCAATCGACTGCAGGCCAAGAAGGGAACCTCTGAAATAAATGTATGAGAGTATGCGGAAAAAATGAAAGATGAAGGCAGAAAGCAGAATGAAAAGCTACCCGAATGTTCTAAAATCAGTATAGAATGTCATAAAAATAAAAAATAATTCCATTTGCCACCAACTGCAGATAAACACATTTCAAGGGACATCCATGCTCTCATTCTTCCTTTACAGCTCAAAGACAATCTTCTTCCAATCCCAATTTGAATCCCAATTGACAATCCCAATTTAATCATTCAATGATCATTAAGCAGACCCTTAATATTCCTTAGTCCCTTTTTTTTATTGCAAATCAAAGTGTATGTAAAACACATATAGGTACTTGTTTTAAAATCAGTAGTTTCCAAACTGTAGCAGTTTTAAACCTTTACTCAACCATATAATCATGCTAGATCAGATATGTGACTGTGTCATACAGACTTGTAAGCTGTGCTGAGTGAATTAAAATGTTATGTGAACATGAGGAGTTGGAAGAGCAGCTGGAGAATAATTGAAACTTGATTTAACTCATTGGTAATTTAAGTTTATATTTGGGTAGACTAATATGCTGCTGTGCAGCAGCAATGGTACATTCCCCCAGGCTTCTTTCCTTCTTCACTGACCAGTTTAGTGTTATTGCTACACATTAAACATAGATCTGGGTGTATTTTGCCAAATCACATTTTAGCATACTAAATACTCCAGCATAAGGGGCGTTCATGTCAAACCAAGATGTATGACAGAACACAAGTTCTGATAACCCTATCGAACACTTAATTAGTGTTTTAGTACTACGTGGATAACATTCAAGGTAGAAAGTTTTCTCAGTATGTCACAGCCATGATCAGACTGATCAACACTGGTTGGTCTCCAGTAACTCATTTAAAGGCCAAACAGGTGGAAATTGCTTAGAATGAGGTTAGTACTGTGGCAATAACTCCCAGGTGAGTTCCTGTAACGTGCAAGTTGTGTGTTTGCCAGTATGAGGTCATGCAAAAGCTGAATACCTATGCTCATCAAACCAGGTTGTTTTTTGCCTGAGAGTGTTCCATCCATTGAAACCTCATGGAAACGTTTGCTCCGAGGCACCTCGGCCAACATGGCCTTGTTTAAAATGTTTGTACCATAAAAATGTGTTACTGCAGGCAAGAGTTTGATCACCATAGACGTTTTCTGCAAATGCCAATTGGGTTCATTTCATCACAAGTCCCAGTTTGACTTGAACACCCCTTGGAAAACAGTACATCACCAGTTGCCTACTATTTCCCATTGAGTTTTAAAGACATGAGCTCTTTTAGTGCTCCGGTTTGGTCAGGGATCAATTACTCAAGGTCCTTAAGAGCCAGTTTGCAGCAGAGTCTATAATTAATCAACGCTTGAACATACCAACTAACCCTGGCATATAATTAGTTAAATCAGCTGTTTAAGCAGAAAAATCACCAAACTGTGATGGACACTGGCTGTCCAGGACTAGATTTGAACACCATTTTCCAAAATCCTCATTTGAAATATTTGCTTGCACTGTTCATTATTTTCATCAACTGGCTAAGCACAGTTATTCAAATGAACGCCTCAAGGCACGCAACATCATTTGGTTAAATTACATGGTGATGTAGTGATATATTTTGCCACTGTTTAACTAAAAATAGTAGGGCACAGTATCTTGTAGTAAATTTTTTACAATCTAGCCAAGATAGCCACCAAACAATTAGATGGGAACCTACCGCCTTATTCTCGCCATTGTAGTTTCAGCAACAAGAACAGACTCTTCATCGGGAAGGAGCTGAATACCATTAGGGAAGCGCAAGTGCTCCATCATGACTGCAACCTCTTTAGTCTCAGTGTCATACTCCAGAACTCTAAAATACCAAATCAGAATCAGCAGCCATAGAAACAAGCAAACTACCTTAATGCATAATTACATTCTGCATTACAAAAAAGATTCCCTGAAATTACAGTAAAAGCAAAGCCACTGGAGTGAGTAGGGAATTTCAAAGTACTACTTACCTGCCATCTGCAGTGGCCTCCATGATAAGTTTCATGAAGTCCCTACGCTGCCACCTGCTGCTCGAGTCAGTGAAATACACCTTCTTCCCATCCTGTGTCACGTCCAGGTCATTGACAAATGAGAGTCTTCGACCACCAACCATCTTCTTAGTGCTCACTAGGAGTGTTGTCTCACCTGAAGGCCAAAGACAGAGGAGTAGGTCACTGAAATGTATTAGAAGGATACATCTAATACATATGGTTGTGCTAAAATTAAAATAATTGACAAAATGCCACATCTAAGTTTGTTTAGCCATGAATATGCAACCGGTTTAAACTGAAATGAGGAGTTCAAACTTTTTTTCATTTAACTATTGAAAAAGCTTCAGTTCATAACGATTGGTCTGAACTCCTCAAATATGGTTAGAACTCCGCGATATGGTTAGAGCCTACCTAATGTTTGATACATGGTGGACGGCAGAAAAGAGAAATCAATCATTTTCATTTTCTCAAATAAGTTGCTTATCTAAGCAAAAGGAGATGGACACCTGTCAGACATTTAAACTTCTTGTCTGAATTTTTCAGGCCATTTCAGGAAGTCCCAGCAATTACCTCGTTTAACTTTTGGATAATTCCCACCAAAGATTACGTCTATTCAAAATATTAAAATTGATTAAAGCTTTAGAGAAAGGTCATGTAAAATAAATACTTAAATGAAATATGATTTCTTTATCTAACCTGTGACAGGATTAACCTCAAATAGCCCCAGGTAGGCATCAGCCACAAACAAGGTGCCGTTCGGACCCACTCGGATTCCAAGCGGCCGTCCACAAACGTGTTCCTGCTCAGGAGACCCTTTTAAACAGAGGAAAGAAAAGTGAGAAAACTGTTGGGTCCATGTTTATTGTATATAGTTGCAGCCCAGTAACTGTGTCACACTTGCTCCTTTGTATCTTCATGCAAAACACAGGAGCCTCTATTAGGTTTTTTGTTTCAATCTGAAAACAAGTCTGTCATGTACAGTCGTGGCCAAAAGTTTTGAGAATTACATAAATATTGGAAATTGGAAAAGTTGCTGCTTAAGTTTTTATAATAGCAATTTGCATATATATGTTATGAAGAGTGATCAGATGAATTGCATAGTCCTTCTTTGCCATGAAAATTAACTTAATGACCACAACATTTCATTGCGGTCATTAAAGGACCTGCTGAGATCATTTCAGTAATCGTCTTGTTAACTCAGGTGAGAATGTTGATGAGCACAAGGCTGGAGATCATTATGTCAGGCTGATTGGGTTAGAATGGCAGACTTGACATGTAAAAAGGAGGGTGATGCTTGAAATCATTGTTCTTTCATTGTTAACCATGGTGACCTGCAAAGAAACGTGTGCGGCCATCATTGCGTTGCATAAAAATGGCTTCACAGGCAAGGATATTGTGGCTACTAAGATTGTATCTAAATCAACAATTTATAGGATCATCAAGAACTTCAAGGAAAGAGGTTCAATTCTTGTTAAGAAGGCTTCAGGGAGTCCAAGAAAGTCCAGCAAGCGCCAGGATCGTCTCCTAAAGAGGATTCAGCTGCGGGATCGGAGTGCCACCAGTGCAGAACTTGCTCAGGAATGGCAGCAGGCAGGTGTGAGGGCAT
>JAAGKR010002854.1:68671-84650 GCA_011419295.1 Clarias macrocephalus
CCAGAAGCTGAGCTATGGACTCGCGGCCATGCAGGGATGGCGCGTTTCAATGGAGGTAAGGATGTAGCTTAGCAACCGGCAATCCTAGCCGTGGAGAAATGATCGATTCTGGATGTAACTTCAGCACGCAAACTTCTTGTATACTATGTGAACGTTATGTGAAGAGAAGACCGCGATTCGTTGTGTACTTTAGGGAGGGGGGGACTGAATATTTGTAGCTTCACTGAAGCAGAGCGTTCCTGGCAGGCGGTGTGCGCCACAGATGTGCAGCTTTTCGCGCCATTAGCTCGGTGCTTTACGTCAGGGTTCACGGCCTCTCGGCGTCGTGTGGCCTTTAACTCCAAATCTCCTCTGTTTTCAGGACGCTCACAACTGCATCCCGGAGCTGGATGAGGAGACGGCAATGTTCGCGGTTTATGACGGGCATGGAGGTAAACACATGACTTTAAACAGCAGCGATAGCAACTGCTGTCTGACTTTGACTCGAAACTGTTACAGACTCCCCCATAGACACACACACATAACGCTACAGTGACGTTTAAAGATAGTAATTCTTCTATATGAACAATTTGAGTGCGATTTTTTTTTTGTCTGTTTGTTGTATCTTCCAGGTGAAGAAGTTGCTTTGTACTGCTCCAAATATTTACCAAACATCATAAAAGAGCAGACAGCATATAAAGATGGTAAACTGCAAAAGGTAAGCTGGACTCCACTTTTTACAAACATGGACACACAATTGAGCAGATTTCACACACTGAATGTCTTTTACAACCTATTAATTTGATTGGACGAGACAAGTGGTGATTATAGATGGTAACAGCACTGGGACATTTAGTTGTAAATATCGTGCCATGTCCCAGGTATTCTAATGACCTTAAATTAAAAACCGTCGGTCAGCAGCGTGGGTGAAAATAAGTTTTTACCTTTGACCGCAATACAGAAAAGAGGAGGAAGCAGCCACCTGCCAAAACCCACATTCAAAACCAGTTACAGAAGCACTTTCAGCAAGAAAACAAATCTGCTACTTTAATTGCTCCTAAATCGTCCAAATTGCCTCTGAACTGTCCGTTTTGTTCAAGACTAACTGAACTCTAACTATTTGGTGTGTGTGGAACAAAGCACACTAGCTGCCCATTTTATGCTATTTGGGATTCAACCCCAGAACTCAGAAGTCAATGTAGCTGGTCCTTTAAAGTTTAATCAGCGGAAATATAAACAGAAGCTTACAAGATTTACAGGACTGTCCACCACCTCCATGGTTTATTTCCCTCAGCTCTTGACTACATAGAACTATTAAGAATTTAACACTTGTTAATTATTAATTATGTTAATAATTGTAAAATTATTAATGAATTTTAACACAACCTGTTAGTTACACTGTCGGCCACTAGCTCCGCCAGTGGCTATTAGTTAGTTCGACCAGCCCCAGAAGGATGTGTGTTGGTGGAGGGAAATGGCTGGTTAAAGAAGTAAACAAACAAATTATCCCCCGGCCAAGCCTAATCTTTACTGGCCAAAATAATAAATTGCGTTTTATCACATATACATTCCTTTCAGTACATTTTATTCATATAGGAAGGTATTAAGTTGAATAAAATCTAAAAGAGGAGACTAGAGCAAAATTTTAAGCGATATTAGTTTTATTGATCCCTTTGCACCGTTCCAGAGGGTGTAGAGGAGAAGCTCAGACTGAGCTCAAGACAGAAAACATGGCATTTGTTCCTGGTTACACATTATTTCAGATGACAAAACAGACCTTTCACTACAGCCTCAGCATCATAGTGTTGCGAACCTCTTGAAGCAACAATATGATATTCATAAATCAACAATATTTATTCATAAATCTACCCATGTTTGGCACTTGCCGAGTGTTAATTTTAGGCCCTGACTGTGGCATTGTATTGTTTAGTTATAAATTTAAGATCTGACATAATGACTGTGGAAATTCAGCTTCTATTCCAACTTATTGCAGGTGGGTAATATACTATATTTTTGTTTTCTATACAAGTCTTTGTTTGGATGCAGACTTTAGACTTCTCATGCTCTATATGAGAATCACTAACCATTCCACAACCTCCAAAAAACATTATACAATTGGAGGGCTACTCTAATGGAGTAATGAGTTCTGTATCCAGATTTGTAATTGTCTAGTGGAAATTTATGAGAGAGAAAAGTGAACATCCATTCGCTTGGAGATCATCAAAATGTTTGACCTTTAAAAATAAATTGGTTGTCTAATATTCCTGGATTGGGTGGTTGCAGGCTCTGGAAGATGCTTTTCTGGCTATTGATGGCCTCATCACCTCAGAGGAGGTTATCAAGGAGCTTGTGCAGATAGCTGGCCGCCCACAGGAGGAGGCAGCACCAGAAAAAGTGGCAGATGAAGATGATGGTGAGGAAAAATGGTTTAGAAATTACTTTACAGAATGCAGGATTAAAGCTTAAGCCATATCGCTTTGTACTTTGTATCTTCTCTCCTTTCAGTGGATAATGAGGAAACGGCCCTTCTGCACGAAGAGGCCACAATGACAATCGAGGAGCTGCTTGGCCGCTATGGGCAGAACCTGAATAAATCGTCCAAAAAGCCTGCGCAGGATGCCCCGAAAGAACTGGAAGACAGAGCCGATGCCCTTGTAGATAAAGGAATCAATGGTGAGACAGAATGTGGGCCATCTGAAACGGACAGCAATGGGAAAGCAAAATTGGAAGAGCCAGCTGGGGGCTCCAAAATCAGGGCATGCAGGAGAGCGGCAGCTTCCTGTGGGGGGGGCTCTGCAGATGGACAGTCCTCTGATGTGGAGAAAGCAGGAGGCACAGCGGACGCTGGTCCTTCCTGTTCCTCCACTGCAGCACCTACGTCAGGAAGTGCCAAATCCAAGTTCTTTGAGGACAGTGACGAGTCAGATGAAGGGGAGGATGAAGAGGAGGGCAGTGATGAAGAGGTGAGGATGAGGGTATGTTTGAGTGGATGCTACTAAAACTGAATGTATTCTGCTGACTCTTTGATCTGTATGATTTTAAGTTTGCTGGAGTAATAGAGCCCCCCCTTACCCCCTTTTCTTCAGCTTCTTTTTGCTGCTGAAAAGCATTAATTCAAAAGGACTCAATAGCACCTACTGTATGGGGATAAATCGAGTAAAAAAGACATTGACGTTAAACTGGTTTTAGTAAAATGAACTTTGAGTTTGTGTTCACAACCCATTAGGACTGCAGTGAGCAGGAAGGTGAGGACAGCAGTGAAAATGAAGAGGATGACACAGAAGAGGAGGAGGAGGAAGAGGAGGAGGAAGAAGAGACAGATGAAGATGGAGAAGAAGAAATGTTTGCACCAATGATGGATGGGAAAGAAGAAGTAAGTTTGCCAGTGTTTGGGTGTATGTAGTAAAAAAAAAAAACACACACACAAACACTTTAAACTGTACATACAAAGTTTGATGCAAATGCTTACTTAGCACAGGGACACACAAGACATGTAATTTGACTTCTAGTCTCTATTTAAAAAGTCCACTTCGTAGAAAGCAGTGCTGTCATCTTTAATCTTCTTAAACTGCTAATCAGTCAATTTACTATCACTGAAACACAAAGCTAATGTTGCTTTTGGCCTAGTTGACAGGATATACAGTATGCTGCTAGAAAACAGAAAAGTGTTAGTATTAGCTGTGTGCTAACTTTTATAGATGTAGTGAAATTGCAGGCTGTTGTCTTCAAGTTGGAATGCAACATCTGCTACATGATTAAGACTTCAGCACATAAAGGGTTAAAGGTTTTCAAAGAGGAATCTAGGCAGATTCATTAAATTAAAAGTTAAAGGGGAAAAAATCCTCTCTATCCGATTGACAGACGTATTTAATGTTGTAAACATTGTTTTAATATTAATGGATGAATAGAGCTTTGAGTCCTGCAATTAATTGAAAAGTGAATTTAACTAAGATTTAAATTTATTCACCCCATTTTTCTTTTTATTGTTTTTCAGCCTGGCTCAGACAGCGGGACTACAGCTGTAGTTGCTCTGATCCGTGGTAAACAGCTTATAGTAGCTAATGCTGGAGACTCTCGCTGTGTCATCTCTGAGAGGGGCAAAGCAGTGGACATGTCCTACGATCACAAACCAGAGGACGAAGTGGAGCTGGCCAGGATAAAGAACGCAGGAGGCAAAGTAACCACGGAAGGCCGTGTCAACGGAGGGCTAAACCTCTCCAGGGCAATTGGTATGACCAAACTACTCTTCCTTTCATTTTGTAGGCTTTTAGATTTTGGATATTTCTATAGGATTAAGATTGTGATTGTTTTTTTGGGTTTAGGGGACCACTTTTACAAGAGGAATAAGAACCTTCCTCCTGAGGAGCAGATGATTTCCGCTTTGCCAGATGTCAAAGTACTGACTCTCAATGAAGAGCATGAATTCATGGTGGTTGCTTGTGACGGAATCTGGTGAGGATAACAAATGGAAGGTTATAATCCTTTAAATGGTTCACGTTCAGCATAAAGCTATTTTATTTACGTTATTTTAGATCTTGGATTATATAATGGTTATAAAGAATGTATTGCTATATGCAATAGATTTACTCAGTCTATTAAAATGAATTACAGTAGCCATGTCAGTTTTCCAGGATTATGAAATTACCTCGAGTGCCTGCCATAACTGTATCTTTTCAATCTTTCACTTCATTCCTTCCTTAACACAATTTTTTGTTTTATGAACATTGATAAACAGGGGTCAAATTTAAGGGTAAACACTTGTGAATTCATACTAGTGAATGCCAGATGTCCTGTCGGCAACATGTTAATGAGCCATATTGCAAGCATATCATAGTCTCTGTAAAATAACGACATGGTGTTTGTGCTAATCAGGTTGCCATTACTTGTTACTAATGTACCTTTTTATTACAGGAATGTAATGAGTAGCCAGGAGGTTGTGGATTTTGTAAGTGAGAGATTGAAAGCAGAAGGAAGTAAATCCAAGCCGCTGTCTGCTGTTATTGAAGAGGTGGGCATGATTTGCTTTATTAGGTAGCTTATTGGGCAGTTGGAAGAGCTCATTTTAACATAAGAAAAAAAAATTATTTTATTTTTTTAAGTGGCTGATCATTTGCAGCTTTAATTATCTCAAGTGATTGGCTGAGTGCATTGCACAAGTCAAACTGGGACTTGTGGGGAAAAGCATAAACCTGATTTAACATTTAAAGAGTTGGCACTCTTAGCTGCTGTGAAACATTTGAATGGTGGAAAGGCAGCCATACATCCCTGAAAGTCAATTCCGGCTGAGGTGAACCTGGGACCTTCTGAGCCATGCTTTCATTACTGTGAATACAATCAAGTCCTGGTTTGACTTTAACGGATTAATGGATATAGAAGTGATCTCTTAATGTTTGATTTGTTTGCATTTCAGCTGCTTGACCACTGCTTGGCACCAGACACATCTGGGGATGGCACAGGCTGTGACAACATGACTTGTATGATTGTCACATTCAACCCCCAAAACGCTACCAACATGGATGACAACAACAAGAAACGCAAGCTGGAGGAGCAGGTGTCTGAGGAGAATGGCAACGACAGCAAGAAATCTAAAACGGAGTAGAGATCCCATCAGTGGTCGCAATACACCCTTAAGGCTCTTCTAATGACGTTAAATCAGACACTGTTTCTCACAACATGACCGTACAAGACTTTTTTTTTTATGGATGATTCCCCAAGAAAATGTTTTAGTTTGAAAATTCAAAAGGTGCAAGAAAATTAAACTGTCAACCCACCCAAACTTGCCATAATTTTTTTTTTGTAAAGAATTTGAGGCCCTGTTACACCATACCCACATGTATGACATGGACAGCATTTACAATTTGTTAGCTTATGTGCGCATACTCTTGTACATAATTTTTCCAGGAACTTTTTTTTTATTATTTCATTGTGAGTATCTGTGACATGCTGGACACCCATCTAATTGTATTCAAATAACACATTTTGTAAATTATGTGGTTAATACAATTTTTTTAATTTTGGAGGTAAAATCAAAGGTGATTTGCAAATGCCATTTTACTTTTCTGATAAGAAGGGACAACAAATTTGAAATATTATCATTCCTTTGTTTTGGTATGTCTCAACAAATCATGACTGTTTTATCTGTCCTCTTGAGGCTCAAAGTGTAATGAGTATTTTTCAGTTGTTGAGTGGAAGTGCAAACTACATGCCATGAACGTGATGTCTGCAGAGGTGCAACTGTAAGAGGGGAGCCCTGAGTGAGAACTCGTCATCTGTACGTCTTCTATCTCCCTCATGCAGCTAAATAGGGTTTCTATACAAGGTATTTTGGAAAATATATTTTGGTACTTTTTAGCATCTTTGGGAGTTCTCTGAGACAACAATGAGAATATTGCTTAGGATGACATTTTCCTGAAACAATAAACAAGTGGAGACAAACTTGCCATGAGTTTCTTGACTCGATTAAAATGACTGGACACTTAGAAAGTATACTGTCTGTGAGACTAATGATTATTCTATTGGTTTGTTTCTTCTTTTGTTGTCACAAGTAAAGCAGTTTGAAGTGATCAGTGATCTACATCCTTGTGGAATTTGTCATTGACCGAGTTTTTGCACCCAGGGAAATGTTTTGATAAATATTCATCCATATTCAGGTGGGCCAACACCTCATTTAGATGCTTTGTTGTTTTTTAAATATTATCAGCTTAAAAAAAATAGTATTGCTCAGTATTGAAAAGGTTCACTCAGTGAACCTATTTTCAATACAAGTGGAAGAAAATGCTTATTACTACATTTTGCCAATGTCATTAATGCTTGAATTGTACATTTCTAAAAGTATCAAAAAATCACACTATACAGCAGCATGAATAAATGTTTAAAGCAGATTATGGCCAGATTTACAGGGCTTTATTAGGTGATGTTAAACAAATTGAACACAGTTTGACTTGGAAAAAAAAAAAAAAACAAGAAAAAAAATCACCAGAGTGGAGCTCGTTTAAACATCCCTTCCCAGCCGTATGTCTCTGTCATCTGTTGATTTGACAGGCAGACAGACAGATATGTAAATGGCTGTTCAGCATACTGTAGGTGTGCTTAATTATGTGGTATACTGTTACAGGAAACCAGCCCTCACCTGCATTCTTTTGTGTAAGAATATCAACTTTTGGTTCAATAGTTCAATATCCTACAAAGAAGCATGACTGGTTTTTAAAAATGTCATTTTTAGTTTTTTTTTTTTTCTTTAAATTGCTCTTTTACCTTGACCAGTATCTCATTCTGCTTTTGCGTGATTTGAGGCAGGAGTTCTTCCAGTCTTTCAATCTGAAATAAAAGGAATCTTGATAAAATATCTCTATTGCACCATATGTACTTACATACTTAAGCAAATATGACAATACTATACTTACCCTTCTCATAATACTCTGTAGTCTTGACTTCAAGCTTCTATTGATCACCGTCATGGCAACGTTTCTGGGTTTAGCATTTACTTCATTTATATAAGAAAGAAATAAAAAAATAATAATTAGGGCTTCACTTATCATCAGTCGAAAGCAGAAAAACTTTGAGAAGTCATACCATGCTGAAAATATCTGGCCACCTCCAAGACATAAGGCCTAGGAGACAAGATCGTAATAAATAAAAATCATTAATTACCCTTTACATAACTGGGTTTGTGTACATAAGTGGGGAATTTCACATTCTTTTAGATGATAAATGTTGAAAACCTAATAGAAATAAATACACCGACTTACCTTTGTTTGGTGTTCACAGGTATATAGCCATTCAAAGGAATTAAAAAGCCATGACTGTTTCGTACCTGTGAGAAGACTTTTGACATTAGCAGAATTGTATACATAATTACATATAGTGGCATAGAATACTAATAAAAAATTTTTTTTGCAATCCAGTTTATACACGGCCTGACCAAAAAGCCACCATCTCGGAGGAGTCTTTATCCAACAAAGAAAACAGCTAAAGAGATTTTACATTTCTGGGTAGTTAAAACTTCATTAACTACCCCGTAGTTTTTTTTTTTTTTTAGTAAGTACTGGTTTAAGAAAAGTCCAAAAAATTAAAACCTAGAGGAATTGTTCTGAGCCATCAGAAATGGAGATCACTTAAACGCTTGCATTGTGAAAGTAAGAGCATTTCCACATGTAGAGTGCAATGAGAATTCACAGTATTAGGACTAAATAACTGTGTAGCCATAAGAAATCCTCCTGTTAAGGAGGCTAATAAGAAATAAGGCTTCAACTTCTGAGGGAGTAGAAACACTGGACCTTGGGACTTTGCAATGGAAAAAAGTAATGAGACTAAGTAATCAGACTGACCCTATTCCAGAGTGGGTGCATCAGGGTAAGAATGAGAGCACATGAAGCGATGCATCATGCATAGTGCTCACTGTACAAGCCTCTGGAGAAAGTGTTATAATCTGGGGTACTGAATGAAATATTAGTGTGCAACTCCTCTTTGGCCAGGCAGTGTATGAATGGTTGCTCCTCAGACACAGTTCTATGAATACCTTAAAGGTGACCTTAGCAACATCCAATCTGAAAGAGTGAGCTACAATCTGTGAAGAAAAGGAAACATTTATTACCTCCCGAATCTCAGACAAGAAGGAGAAGAAGAAGACGAAGTATACCTGTCTCACTGTAGTGATTTTTGTCCCTCTGGGAATGTGAACTTCTCTCAGAGCTATAATTCCATGATCTAAAGAAACAAACATCACTCAAAAAAAAAAAGAAACAAAAAAGGAAATTTGGGCTGACTAACTCTAGCTGCACCGCTCACTCGTATTGTTGCATCTCTGGCAGCTGCACCTGTTAATGTATCAGCCCTCTTTCTGCCACTGCTAGCATCCAAAATCGAGGCAAATAGATATTTTCCATTAAAAAAAAAAAAATAATAATATATATACTTTTTTTGTTCTTTTAAATCAGGCTTTAGAGAAGTCCGAATTTATGTTCTATGCATAGACCGGGTGTTGCTATGGTAACCAGAATGCTTAGGCAGAAAAAAATGCATCAAATTGAGAATTGAGATAAATGTATAAATAAATTAATAAATAGCACATTCACTGAAAAGCGTTACAAACCATTCAGGTCAAGCCTTTTCAAAGCAAACCATACTGGCGAAAGTGCATTTTCCGCATGAGCCACTGAATCAGTCATCTCTTAGCCTGGGCTCTGTGATTCTGTGAATTCAGAAACTATAACAGGGTCTTGTAACCCAAAGGAAATTTTCTTTCAAAATAAAAGTCTTTAAGCGAGCGAGAGAGAGAGAGAGAGCGTTTATAATGATGATAAAATGTATATTGATAAATACGGATTGATGTTATTTACAACCTAAGCAATCTTCTATAATTGCTTTGTATTTTTTAAACATTCATGCCCTTCTGAACTAAACTGAACTAAGAGATATAGGAAGGCACTCTGAGAAAACTTATGGGTGTTTGGCAACATTCTGCTTTCTTGTAAATAAATAAATAAATTCATTTCTAATGTCCTTTTATGACGAAGCAAAAAAGAAAAATTAAGTATATTATATATAGTATAGTATATACTAAAAACTAAGTATATATATATTTATTTTTTTTAATGCATAAATAAATAAATTATTGTTTTGGAAAGGTTTCAATTTATTTGTACCAGGACAGGACGAGACCATGAGCGAGAACATGTGAGCGGATAGTGCTTCATTGTACTTAATTGCAGAATATAAAAAAATAATAATAATAAAACGTTTTTAAGTCTTAATATGTCCAAATTAGCACATGGCGTAACCGAGAAAAAAACACTCTAGCTGTATTCTAGCTGTTTGGTTAATTAAGTGGACGCAGTGTGTGTGTGTACGTACGTGTGTTATTGCTGAATTCACTCTGCCAGGCGCGAGCGCACGCCCCACTGCATTAACGTGAGCGCGAGCTGTCCTGTTTCTGCTGCATTATTATCAGCTAGAGCAGCTACGATAGACTTCCTCTCAACACAACGCTAAAGAACTCGGGGATCAGGTGTTTCAGCATGAATGAGCCAGAAGGACTGCGCTACCGGAAGCTCAACAGACCCCAGATTTTAACAGACGACTCGCAGGAGCCCCAGCACAAAAGCACGAGGTGAGCCGGCTGCTAGCTCCACAGTCGTGTACATATTATTGCAAAGGTCCACTGGACTTACACCCTGCATTTATTTATACAGAATACAGAGTAGTTCCAGAACCAAATTGGCTTCAGAGTTGTTGTTTTTTTCCAAGTGCTTTGTACAAAATGCCCTGCTTCATTTACTACATTTAACGTTATTAGTTAGGCAAGTTAACTTGTACAACAATTAGTTCTGACCAAGTAATCTGATTGGACCAGAGGCATACCGTGAGTGCTGATGATAGACTGTAACAGCACTAGAACACATTTAACTATATGTAACACAGTAAACGTTAATTACAGTAACAATAGTTTTTTCAGTAGTTTTTGTCGGTCGCAGCATGTGTAAAATAGATCAGTACGGTGTACAGACAAAACCAGTCACAGACGCACTTTCATCAAGAAAACACATCAGGTAACGATGTCACCTTAAACACCACTTTATCCACTGCTTACAAGTCATTCCAGATTCCCTCCATATTGTTTGTGGGCACTGCTTAGCGTGTGGAACAAGTGATTGCACAGCCCAGCTCCCTTCCTTGTTATTTAACGCTATTTGGGATTCAATCTCAGAACCATGAAGTTGACAGAGGTGATAGTCTAAAGCAGAATATGTAGAAATATAAACTGAAATTTACAAGATTTATAGGACTGCCCACCACCTCAATGGTTTATCATCATTTGGCTACACAGTACCAGTAAGAATTTAAAACTACTTTCACGCCTGTTAATTACACTAACTGTCGGTCGCCAGCACTGCCAGGCACAAAAGAATACGTATTGGCAAAGCGAAATAACTGGGTAAATAAACAAATCATGTTTATTCACAAATCATGATCTGTTCATAATCAGTGGTGCTTGTGGAACTGTTTTATAAAAATATCATCACCTTTCAAGTTCACACTGCAATGTCTAGGTGCTGTGCAGATATTCAGCACGACAGCACACACACACACACACACACACACACACACACACACACACACATATACACACACACACACATACACACACACACAAACTGAGGGAATGTCTTGAGAAGCTTTGTAAAAGCGCATTGAACCATTTACAGTATATCAAGTTCATATCAGCACTCAGGTGTGTTCTTGGGGATCTGATTGTGTGTAGATTTTGAATGTGGGTCATGTCCATTATTAGGGCCCAAGCACAATAGGGTGCGAAGGACCCTAGTGTATTTTATTGTTATTAAATGAATAAATTGTTTAAATTTTAGCACATACAGCGGGAAAGTGTTCCGGGTCACTTTGCTGTCTCTGGCTGCATTCGTGATTCTCCCAGTCCTGGTGGTTGCTTTTCTCCTGGAGTCCCCCATTAAGCCAGAAGCATTTAGGTAAGCCTACAGGATATCGTGTATGTATTACATACAGTACATACGTATTTGTGCTATCTGCCCTGTACAGTAGCAGTCATATGTTTACATAAGAGCTAGCTAATGGAAGATTATTGCCAAATGTACAAATTATAGAAATTATTTTTCCATAGTTAAATGATGTCTTAATTATGCCGTCATTTGCTTCTGTCGTATGCTCCAACATGTAGGACTTGACATGAGCAGTCTTGTTCAGGAATGTCACACATGTAACTACATATTTTTCTTGATTAGGTGATTAACAAAGGAACATGAAGCTATTGTAATTTTCTAAAAGCTGAACCATTGTTTAAAAATTTTCATTAGTGCACTAACATGTCATAGGTGTTTCAGAATGTCGCACTGTGTGGTTTCTTAGTACTTCCTAAATTTGAATAACTTCCGTTGGGAAAGTCATCAGACACACCGTTGGATCTTTGAAGTGCTTTGACATTGATAATTTTTCCTATATGCGCGATTTAGTGTTTATTTTATATAGGCCTTTGCTTTGAATGTATGCCTCATTTTTCTTTTTCTTGGGTTAACTCCATAGGCACTGCTGCATATTTAAGTCCCTCTTGTCAAACTGATCTGCAGACGTTTGTCTGTCAGGGCTGTGTCAGTGTTTAATGATTGACCAGATTCCTGGTTCTGCTGGTCATGGTTCCAAGAAAGTTACTGCATGTGCTGGGAATTGTCTTTTTGTGCACTTTAATGTTTGCTTTTTTTTAATATAGTCTCAATGAACCACCACTCATGACTGGCTGCTTTGAACCCAACCTAAAGCTTAGACAAGCAGAAAGAATCTTTGAGGACCTGCTCATTGGGCCTGAATCCATTGCTAATATTGGAGGTCAGTACATGCAGTCAGTGTAATGTCAGTCATTCACTTGCTATCTTAGTAGAAGCAGCTAAGTGGGGCAAAGGTCACCTGTCTGTGATGTCAGTCTGGTTAAACTATGATGTCTCATATTTGTGTCAGGCTCTTTTGTCTGTATGCACATGTCATAGTGTGTGAGCACCCTATTGTTTTCCTAGGGATTTTTTCCCCACCATTCAGGGCTTTTGGGGAGTCTTAACATGCTCAAAAAATCGCGAAAAAGGTCCTCAGAGTGGCGCAGTGGTAGGGCAAGCACTTTACCACTCGCCCGATCATCTGCAGATGATCGCTGGTGGCATCCCCGGGTGATGCTGTAGCCTCTCGAAGCCGAGGGCCTAGAGAGAGCAAAAGTGGCCGAGCTCTCTCAGTGGGGTGGGATGGGAGGCACTTAGTGCTCTCACATTAATTACAGCTCTACGGCCAGTCAGGGGCATCTGTGAGCTCATGCAAGCGGAAGGAGCAGATCGCGCTGTCCTCCAAGTGTGTTATGAGAGTCTGTGATATACATTGAGGATGCTAAATTACAGAGGGATTTTTGATATCTCAAACAGGTCAGCCATGATGATGCCTTAAACTTATGCCGGAAAGCGGTTAATAACATCATATTGAGTGACATCACATTCAGTGACATCATAGTGTCAAATAGATGCTTTTTTTTCAGCATCTGGGGGTTTTTGGATGTCTAAAAACATAAAATTCTCCCTTTTCTAAACTTATGTCATAATGGTATTGGGATATTCCCTTTAAATGCATGTGCCCACTGTGCCCGCTGTCAGCGATGGCGCAGGCTGCTTGGGCCTGCACATCATTACTTGCAATTATATTTTCCATTATTTTTTTTGAAAATGTTCTCTTGCAGATATTCTATACACCGGTACAGCAGATGGAAGGATTGTGAAAATTGATGGAAGGAAAATCAATGTTGTGGCAAAACTGGGCAATCCTCCATGTGGTAAGTGAAACGGACAAACATGACTGTTTCCTCACTGGGTGTATTGCAACACAGTGCAAGAATTTGTCAATAGATCCAAGGAGGTTAAAAGCTAGTACAGCATAGAGAAGTGATTTGTCATTCTCAGTCATAATTGAATTTCTCATATGAATTACTGTATAGCTGTTGGGTGAAACGTTTTGTTGATTTGTAGAGGATAGTGTGATCACACATTATATGGCCACTTGTGGACACCTCACCAACACTTGTGGACGACAGATTTATTTAGTCTCCCTTACTGTTATATCATCCTCCCCACTTCTGGGAAGCTTTTCCTCTGGTGTATGTAGCGTGGCTTTAGGGATTTTCCCATTCAAGTTCTTCCACTCCAACCTTTGAAAAACATGTCTTCATGGACTTCATGTGAAACACATGAACAGGTTTGGTTGCCTTAGGAAATTGCAAAACTTTAGCGTACAAAGATGTTCTATACAATGGCATGCAAACTTGTTTGCACCATCCTGGGGAAGACTCACATATGGGTGTGATGGGCTTTGTTGTATCAAGTGCAAAATAGGACCCAGTCCTGGTGGTTTAATTTTGGCTACTAACGCATATGAATTACAGGATTATAAAATATATAATAAAAAAATATTTAATAAACTGTTGGTACTAAAAGTTTTATATTTAGGAAATTCTAGTAGAGACCAATTATGAACTTAAGTGTTGAGGTGTGGAGAACTGAATGAGGAGAACAGATTGAGGAGAATTCACTGTCCATGTTATCATTGCTGGCATTACATTCCTGGTGACTTATTTAATAATGCAGCTTGTTTAATAAACCATTGTTTTTAGCATGTGATAGTGTTGCAGTGAAATGTTTATATACACACGTATCATAAGCATATATGTCCTGGCAAACACAAATTATACAGTGCATAAAGGGTCAAAAATAAACATAAACCTACTTAGATTATTAATTCAATGGTGCTGAAAGTCTTGAAATGTTTTTCAATTTGCCAAGCACAAGGGTTATCATCTTCCTGTTTCTGGTCATGACTAACAACAGTGGGTAGCATCTCTGTGACAACATAAAAAAAAAAAAGCATTTATTTGACCGCACTCATTCAATTGACTGACACTGGTCCAAGAAGCTCAGTGCTGAAAGAAGCTCAGAGAAAATACATGGTAGATTTACACTAGTCAAGAATGTTTTTTGGCGGTACCTCTAAACAAGGTGTAGCAAGTTTGCCAAGCTCTGGAGGAAGCCCCAAACTGGCACTCTGTTGCAAGGAAGCTGTTTTGGATGGTTAGGAACAACCCAGAAACCACCAAGTTACATGCCTGCCATAAACTGCCAGCTGCTGTTATATGGACTGAAGGTCTGCCATCCTAGGAAAAAAGCCCCTGTTTCAAAGTCATGACCTTCAAGCTTGACTAAGGTTCGTAGCTGACCACATGGACAAAGAAAAAGCTTTCTGGAGGAACATTTTGACTAGAGGTATGTTGGGAGAACACTGTATCAGCTGTGAAGCATGGTGATGGAAGCATTATACTTTTGGTCAGTTTTGAGCTGTGGAACTGAAGAATTGTGGATGGAATACTAAAGTGGAAGGAAGACTACCTCAGAATTCTTCAGCATAGCCTCAAATCATGAGGTAGATGGTTGAAATGCAGATAGAATTGAGAGTTCCAACAGCCCAATGACCCCAAATGCAAATCAAAGCTGATCATGGAATGGATAAACTACGGAACTGTTTTTGGAGCCTCAACCCTATAGGAAAATATTTTTTGGAAAATGCATAAAGGTTGTGTGCGTGTTCAAAAACCAAGCAATTTAAATGAACATAACTAAATAATAACAGAAGAACATTTGCCTTCCTGAAAAAAAAGCAACATATTACAGTCGTGGCCAAAAGTTTTGAGCATGACATAAATATTAGTTTTCACAAAGTTTGCTGCTAAACTGCTTTAAGATCTTATTTTTCAGTTGTTTCTGTGATGTACTAATAATATAATTACAAGCACTTCATACGTTTCAAAGGCTTTTATCGACAATTACATGATATTTATGCAAAGAGTCAGTATTTGCAGTGTTGGCCCTACTTTTTCAGGACCTCTGCAATTCGACTGGGCTGCTCTCAATCAACTTCTGGGCCAAATCCTGACTGATAGCAACCCATTCTTTCATAATCACTTCTTGGAGTTTGTCAGAATTAGTGGGTTTTTGTTTGTCCACCCGCCTCTTGAGGATTGACCACAAATTCTCAATGGGATTAAGATCTGGGGAGTTTCCAGGCCATGGACCCAAAATTTCAACGTTTTGGTCCCGAGCCAATTTTGCCTTATGGCACGGTGCTCCATCGTGCTGGAAAATGCATTGTTCTTCACCAAACTGTTGTTGGATTGTTGGAAGAAGTTGCTGTTGGAGGGTGTTTTGGTACCATTCTTTATTCATGGCTGTGTTTTTGGGCAAAATTGTGAGTGAGCCCACTCCCTTGGATGAGAAGCAACCCCACACATGAATGGTCTCAGGATGCTTTACTGTTGGCATGACACAGGACTGATGGTAGCGCTCACCTTTTCTTCTCTGGACAAGCCTTTTTCCAGATGCCCCAAACAATCGGAAAGAGGCTTCATCCGAGAATATGACTTTGCCCCAGTCCTCAGCAGTCCATTCGCCATACT
>JAAGKR010002855.1:0-82583 GCA_011419295.1 Clarias macrocephalus
GGGTAGTATGTGTGTGTATGTGTGTGTATGTGTGTATGTGTGTATGTGTGTGTATGTGTGTGTATGTGTGTGTATGTGTGTGTATGTGTGTGTATGTGTGTGCACTCACTGCTAAAGTAATACAGTGTTGAGATCAGGATCACCACCAGGAGCAGGACAGCACCGAGGCCCGACCAAAGTACCAGAGACTGGCAACCTGAAACAGAACCACAATGAACAGACATTTAAACATTGCGTTCGTGAAGCAGAGGATCTCATACGTCCACACCAAACAAGCCGGTACCTTTCAGAGACTTGGACTTGCAGATCTTGGGTGGACGATTCTTATGTCTAGGATTTTTTGTTGTTGGAGGTGCGAGCGTGGTTATGCGTTCTGGAAAAACAATCAATAAATAAAACAAAATGACTATCAGGCGCCAGAAAAAAAAAACCTTTTCTTATGAAAAAAAGAAAAGGAAATTCTCAAAGTATGAGAATGAAAAACATGTACTATATATTTTCTTTAAGAAATATTGATGGAAAGTTGTTTTGTTCACCAGTTTGTCTGCAGGATTAAGCCACAGCGGGATAATGAATGGATTATACGGATCACTGCACACATGTACTGTACACTTCCTATCTACATTACAAACAGCAGTGAAGTTGTTTTTAATTGTTTAATTGATTTGAATTGACTAGTGATTAATAAGTGTTTACATTTAAAACCTGTAATATATAAATTACAAGCATTTAAAGCAGCAAATGTCGCTTCTGTGATCTGTTACTGCTGGGAATGCAAGGGAATGTCCTCTGTATGTGAAGACAACTTTGGCTGCACCTGTTAAAGTGATCGACACAGTAGACCATCAGATCTGCACGGGTTTAACACCGGATGCCTTTACTGACGCAACCCAACCTTTTTATTCGGGCTTGGGACCGGCACTGCATCCAGCGTCTGAGCATCAAGCGGTAATCAAACCTGTGAGAAACGAACTGTACCACTGAGCAACTTTCTGCAGTACATTCCTAGATAACTTTCCTCTGATTATAGCAACTTATATACATATCCCATTATACACTGTCACTTTATGCACACTGACAATTTGCACATTTCATCCCTTTTTCTTATTTTAAATTGCCAGTTTGCACTCTGTCTTTCTATAAAGCAACTGCAATACTGTTTGAATTTATATAAAATTGTCTGTCTGTCTGTCTGTCTGTCTGTCTGTCTGTCTGTCTGTCTGTCTGTCTGTCTGTCTGTCTGTCTGTCTGTCTGTCTGTCTGTCTGTCTGTCTGTCTGTCTGTCTGTCTGTCTGTCTGTCTGTCTGTCTCTGTCTGTCAGTCAGTCAGTCAGTCAGTCAGTCAGTCAGTCAGTCAGTCAGTCAGTCAGTCAGTCACCCACCTCATAATGCTCATTTATTGTATTTAGGACCATCATCGTTCACGCCATACACACGAGCTAGACATTTCCGTGTGTAAGCAGTAACCCTCTGGAGCTTATTCCACCGTGTGCGCTTTGTTAATTAGCAGCATGTTCATGTGATATTTTAGAAAAGCTAAAACGTCTGTCATAATATGTCAAAGTAGTAAAAACCTTGAATCTAGAACCTTCAAACCTGGAACCTGGAATCTAAACTGGAATCTTCTGTTGTAACCATGAACAATGTCGTGTGCTCGTTCTTATACCCAATTGAACATCTTAGCAACGCGGTTAGCACTGCAGTATATGTCTTCACAGTGTAGAGTTGTACCAGAGTTTTTCCTCATCCCTGTCTCCTCTGGCTCACTCGTTATAAACCTAATTATAAATCCACATCTGGATTTATATTGTTTAAAGTGCAGTCAAACATTAAGAATTAAGGATATCTAGTAAGATCTATTGCTCTACACAAAACCATTCTGCAGCTGAGCTGCTTCCTCAACATGGTCATATTAAACTACACAGTTCTTCTTAACGGTTTGTCCAACTTCAAACTGTGTATTTGGGGTTTCGGATATGTCCAAGGTAGAACAAAAGTTATCACTGCTTTTATAATGTGTAAATTTGACCACTACCAGAATATGGAAGTGATGTTGCAAAGATTTAGACCTCTCAAAATTAGCTTATTAATAATAATAATAATAATAATAATAATACTGTATATGGGCTATTGCTTTGTCTATGTGACCCATTTTTCTCATTTTTTGCTCTGTTGTTTGTATAGTTGGTTAAAATTAGCCAGAATTCAGTTGAAAAGGAAAAAAAGATACGTCACTCTACACTACACAATCCTGAGCCCTACTGTACATACGTTTATATATATATACATATATATTTTTTAAAAAGGACGAAAGAAATAGCATTTAAAACGCTCTGAGCTTTAAGCGCTACACGAAACTCAAAGATGAAAGAAGAGCATAGAGACCTCCAGGTCTGAGAGAATATCCTTCAGGCATCAGATCTTTGCGGTCCTGCGCTGAGTTCTGGCTGACGAGCAGACACGAGTAGAAGCCCGCTTCATCCTTCAGTATGCCAGTGATGCGCAGTGTGTATATCACCTTCCCTGAACTGTCAGAGGCCGTCGGCTTGTATCGGCTTTGGGGGATGTTTGCACCGTAGCGTAGGATGTTTATATTATTGGCGGACAAGATGAACTCGGGTGTGTCGCTGTGCTGAAGTAAACGGTACCAGTTCACCTTTTGACACTGGTGGTCCGGACAGATGCAGTTGAGGGTCTCAGAGCCGTTGATGCTCGGGTAGAGCTCGGTCACTGCAGACGCTGAAGAAATGGGGAAAAAAAAACAAGAGATAAAAATTTTTTTTTAAAGAATAATTAATAGTCCGTGTACGATTACTAAAAGAAACTGCAAATACTTGCAACTAAAAAGCAATTAAAATTTAGATTATGAGCTGCAAAACATCCTCAGGATTAACAGTAAATGTTAGCCAGGCGAGCCTTGGGGACGCTGCACGTTCTGGCTCCTCGGTAACATCACAGCGTCCCGTTAACCTCCTAAAGAAGTGTTTAAAACGGTACGACTATAACCGGAACTTGTTTTCATTAGATGCAACTATAAACGAATAAAAATGTACTCAAAGGGGAAATTTGCGATTAATACGTTTATAACAAATTACGCTTGAGGTACAAGCGGAATAAAACACGCCGGACGCCCCTCGGTTGAATATCGTTCTTGAGCGGTTGACTTTGTGCGCAGTGTTTCATCCCTTACATGGTACAACATTTCGACATTTCTGCACACACTCAACCACTTGCGCAACAACAGATTGGAAAAACAAGTGAGTAAAGAAACACACGTTTGCCAACATAAATCTGTTCCATTTGCCGCGATTATTTTGTAAGAACACAACTTGCAAAACGCCAGAGGCCTTGTCTGGAAAAGGCCGCGTTGGGTACAGCGTCTTCTTGCAAAATAGTTTTCCCTCACTGGTCTGTCTGAGGCAGGCTGCTGCAGAATTGTGATAGAAATGTGCTGACATGATGTCAGGTTGGGGTGGGGGTGGGGGGGGGTGGGTGGGTGTTTCACTGAGCAGCCATTAACATAATAAAAGTTAAATAATAAAGTAAAAACATGTTCAAGTTAAATTACGGTAATAAATCAATACCTTTAAAGAAAATGTAAATATGCTGACACGGTTCTGGAATGCATCGACGATGTCGCCAATGCAGGATATTTGCACGATATACAGCATTTATACACGAGAAACTGTTATATACTGTATCTTCTATCATTTCTTATAAGTCACACGTCTATAACTATTATATACGGCTTCTAAACAGTATAAAGAGTCATCTAATCTTCTAATCTATAAACTGAATTTATAATCAGTGTATACGCTTAGAATCTCTATGAAGAGGTTTTCATGATGATTATACCCTTATAATCACTTTATTGGAATAAGTCTAGAGTTCAATCTTACTGATTATAGTGCACAATCAGATTATGGAGTTTATATCAGTATAGATGCGCCAGAACCAGGTTATAGAGCGTATTATCAGTATATAAGGGTCAAATCTGATTAATAGTGTTTATAGTCAGTATAAAAGAGTGGAAACAGATTACAGTATCAGTAGCAGCATTATATCAGTATATAAGAGTATAATCAGTTCTTAGGGTTTATCATCAGTATATAAGCGTATAATCTGATTAATAGCGTTTATAGTCAGTATATAAGCGTATAATATATATATATATATATATATATATATATATATATATATATATATATACACGTGTGTGTGTGTAAACAGATTATATACATTATCGTTTTTTAAAAAGCATTAGTAATCAGTACATAGTGCTTATAACTAGTTTATAAACATATATTTAGAATACTGTGTTTATAACTAGTGTGTAAGCGTAAAACTCAGTACATAATCCCGCATGTAAGCCGTATGTAACGGTAAGCATATAAACAGTGTACAGTGCTTATGAGCATGTGATTTTAATCAGCACTTGTGCATATTTTACTTAATTTTTTTTTTGACATAGACAACTTGCAAAGTCATAACCACTCTGTTTACCAAACACGATTAAAATCCTAATGCCGTGACATTACACCAGTGTAAAAGCATCATCAGGCCTGGAGTGGAGAATTAATATCATCATCTGTGCCACCTCCAAAACTCAACAAACACTACAGTATACACTGTATCTGTAACTTAATATGTACAAAAAAATAATAATACCAGACATGCACACATAAAAGAATAAAGTCCTCATTACTTTCTAATCTGAAACAGACAAAACCTAGACAGCGTCGCAGACAGTCAAGTCGATCGGGGCCTACTTTTGCGAATTTCAGGGTGAGATATCATTTGATCTTCATCTTAATGAAGAAATATTGTACCTGTTATCAGAAAGCAGAAAAAGCTCCAGATGTGATTGAGGGTCATCTTCGGGGATGCAGTTGTGTCGCCAGTATGAGGTTTCCTGCGCCTGTGTATGTATGTCTGTGTGTGTGTGTGTGTGTGTTTGCTTGCTTTAGGTTTTTTTTTTTTTTTTTGCTGCCCGTCCTTCTTGTTATGTCACACAGCAGGGAGGAACCGTAGTGTCTCGGGCCCCAGCCACTTAGTGAACCTATCAGAGCATGAGTCATACACAAATGCACCAAACATGCTTTCTTTATTAATTGTTATCTACGGCATTATACTTAACAATGAATAAGAACTTAATAAACACATTTTACATGTATGAAAAAACAAGTGTATAGCAAAATATCTGTAATATATATATATTTTTTCATAGTATATATAACAATACATGTATAGAACAGCGCACGCCTATGACGTTTTGATACAGGATATTTTATCCCTATGAATCTTTTCATGCCCAATAATAAACTTATTTTACTCTTGATAAAGTGTGGGATTTTTATTTTCCCCTCCAAATAAAAGACCATCACAAGACTTACGAGACATTATGGCGTAGGATTACATGGCGAAATACACCAGGATATACAGTTTTTAAGCATGTAAAGAAAAGGCTTAATTTAAAAAAGCTCCGAATCAAAAGGAATATGTGAATATCTTTCACTAATGTCGTTCCAACATTCCACTAAATCCATCACTACCGCCATGAAATTCAGAGTAAACTTGCCTTTGTTCTTCGTGCATGCTCAGTGCCACAGCCCAGGTGTGTGACCTCACCCAACATCTGCAGCACACCACCAGCAGCCTGCACATCAACACTGCTGGAGTCAGAGCAAACCACACACACACACACACACACACAAAGTCGGCTTTGTACACTCTACCTAGAGTTTAAACACACGTTTTATATCATCGTAGAGGTTTTATATCAACGCACATGCATGTGACACCATCCTTCTTGCGTCGATTTGTCTGCGTGCGTCGTCTGTCTTTCAGTTAGCGCGAGACGTTTTAGATGTAGACAGGGGTTGTTTTCTCGTGAGATGAAAAGATCTGACGAAAATCCATCACAATAGCTAATTTCAATGAAAAAGTACAATTTCCGAGTTCCAAGAACAATCGACACTATTTCGCACTCTTACTGACGGAACCTTATCTTATTTTAACCTGTGTGGTTTACTTTAAATTTGAAAGTTAATAGTAAGTAACAGAAACAGTAAGTAACTATGAGTATATACAGTAATTACATCATATCTTAACGTGATCTGATACAATCATATTGTCCTGCGTTACTTTTCTCAATCTCGGTCACAATATCGATTCTTAGAAGAAAAGTCAAAGACAAAAGACAAAATTTGTTCCTCATACTGTAGATGATGTTCCTCCGTAGACCCAATGCTACAGCACGTGTTGCGCAAGTCAGGACATGCTGTATTACGGTGCATAAATATGCATAATGTGGAAATGGAGCTGCAAATAGTATCACCGGAACGTAAATATATGTCAGTTTAAAATTTGACACTGTGATGTAAATCTAAATATTAGTATCCAGAAGCCCGAAACTGACTAAAACACCCTTTAGAAGACTTGAAGCTAAAAAAAAAAAAAAGTCATTAGTTATGCAATTTACAAAATAAAACATTTAGTACTTTTGGAAAGCGGGCAGGGGTCAGGGGTATTTAAAGCATTGGAATACAGTCATGAAGGTCCTAGATTCAGTGTAACGAGATAAAACTGCAAGTCGCTCTGTATGACTGTGTCTCCCGAATGCTGAAATGGAAACATTGCACAGGTTTCAGTCGTAACTCTACTGCCTTACACACGTGCACTTTATGTAGTCCTGCGCTATGGTCCGGTTTAATAATGTGTAGTCCGGTATAGTCCTCGGTCTTGGGAGTTTCATCGACACTGCTGCAGCTTCATCAACGCTGTACTGTAGCAGCTGAAGATTGAAAAAACTGTAAAAACCGCTTGACGCGACTTGAAATATGTTGAACTATTCGGTATTTCAAATACGTAAAACGACAGTTTTTGTAACAGTACAATAATACAGTAAGTGGGTGCGAATACTTATGCACTTATGGGCTGAGGCAACACCTGGGGAATGTGATGATGTAATATTGATATAATGATAAATGATCTCGAAATATGTCAGAATTTTCTGCAGGTATCATATAACGTTGATTTATTGGAAAATATTTGATACTGAGAAATTGCAATTTGGATTTTTTTTCTTTTTTCCCTTAAGCTTGTACCTGTACAGTATGTATCATGTAATATTTATAAATGATGCATCATATTGGTCAAACTGTAAGGCTGTGAAAATTATAATTTCATATATACACTTAGCTGTGCATAAAAAAAAGCATTGTTTAAACCTCTAAATGAGTATTTCAACAAACAAAAACATTTGTTAGAACTCAAATGAAGAAAAAGTTAAATGGAGGAAAGGTTCAGTTGCCACGTTCTGAAGCAGGAGAGGCTTCATGTGGGAGTTTGGGCTGCAGGCTTTGACTCTCATCGCCCCGCAGCCTCAGTCGGAGGTCTTCGGAGGCTCGTGAGCTAACGGGAGGGTCGTACGGGGGGGGAGGAGGATGTGGGCGAAGCACAAGCGCTTAGGGGTCGAAGGTTTGACTGAGACACTGGGAACGTAACCGCATTGTTCTTTGAAAACAGGAGATCTCAGGGGGCTTCAGAGACTCGCTGAACGTGCCGGTGAGGGAGGGTGCGCTCTTGGCTTCAAGGTTTTCATACCAGAGCTCAACATCTGGAAAACACGACTCCAGAGTGTCTATATAGAGAAGCTGCATTATGTAGTACGGGTGCAGTATTTTAAACATCTCCTTTATATCCTATTCTAAAGTAAAGTGTCAACACATCCAATTATATCTCATTTCATTCATATTAAGATGCAGAAACAAGATAGACTTTTCTTTTTTTTTTACAATTTTTTATGATTATTATTTTTTATTCTTCAAACAGAATACACCATACCCTCTGCTCACAGAATAAAATTACTGATACACATACAGTAAGAACAACAAACAGGAAATTTCTCACTCACTCATCATCTATACGGCTTAATTCTGTATTCAGGGTCGCGGTGGGGCCTGGAGCCGATCCCAGGAGACTTAGGGCATGAGGCGAGGTACACACTGGACAGGGTGCCAATCCATCACAGGGCACACACACACACACACACACACACACACACACGCTCATTCACACACTATGGCCAATTTGGGAACGCCAATTAACCTAACCTACATGTCTTTGGACTGTGGGAGGAAACCGGAGTACCCTGAGGAAACCCACCAAGCACGGGGAGAACGTGCAAACTCCATGCACACAGAGACGGGAATCGAACCCGGACCCTGGAGGTGCAAGGCGACAGTGCTAAAAGGTTTAAATTTTTGAGCTGCATCAAGCAAAGAAAACAACTAAGGAAATTTGAAATGACTGGAACTGGGTTAAGAACCATTTAGCACATTATCAAGACCTGGAAGGATAGTGAACCATCAACTTCGTGAAGGAAATGTGTAGTCAGAAAAAAGAAAAATCACAAATGGAGATCACTTAAACGCTTAGTTAAAAGTTTACATTTTTTATAGCTATGTTTCATAGTGAAAGCAAGAACATTTCCATCCATACATTAGGACTCGTTAGGAAAAAAAAGGCTTCCATTTGCTAGAAAGCAATAAAGATTGGACTTGAAAAAAGGTCATGTGGTCTGATGAGTTCAGATTGATCCCTATTCCAGAGTGATGGGCGTGTCAGGGTAAAAAGGGCAGCGCATGAAGCGATGCACCCATCATGCATAGTGTCCACTGTACAAGCCTCTGGAGACAGTGTTATGATCTGGCCAGTACATCACATAATATGGAGGTTTTCTTTTTCCCCTGATGGCACAGCCATATTCCAGGACTCGGATTGCGAAAGAGCGGCTCTGGGAGCATGAGGGATCATTTTCACACATGAACTGGACACCATGTTGTGTGCTGTAATACAAGCTAAAAGTGATTAAATGAAATCTTTTTGGCCAGGCAGTGTAACTACCACACACTTTACATTTGCAAATTACGTGATAGCTATAAAATCAAGCAGATACAAATCAAATGCTCCAGTTACAGTAAAGTGACATCAAATATCTGCATGCAGGAAATCAAATGTGATCTCAGTATGTGTTTACATGGACTCTGATATTCCACTAATAACCAAAAGAAACGTTTAAACGAATAAAACTGTCATGTAAAAACCTCAGCTGGAACAGCCTGACCCGATCAAAATACTGTATTAGTCATGTGAACACTTTATTTATCCCCATGGGGCAATTTATGGCACGCAGAGTAGTTGTTATAATAAATAAATAAAACTAATAATAAAAAAATATAAACATTCTTTACAAAATACAATAGAATAACACAAATGAAATACAACTGTTGTAATGATTATAAATGCAAATAGTCCGTTAATGAGAAAAGCTTTGACTAAACATATGTTAAGTAAGGTTTGACCTTGCTATAATAACTCAACCAACCCCATGGTGAGCAGAAAAGCATCTCAGACTGACTCCAGGACCATGACCTTGAGCTTACTGGTCTCCCCAGGCTTCAGGTCCGAAATGATTGACAAGCCTGCGCCAAACATGTGATGCGATTATATTAACGTGAACGAGAATCTTAGAGAAATATTTATTTGTAGCATTTATGGCATGAAGATCTGAACGTTTTCTGAGCACTAACAGGACAATAAGTGTATTTTTTTTCCCCTTGATAATGTTCGATTCATTTTAAGATCATGAAATGTCTGATTTGGCGTGTCTACACTGCAATGAGTTTGTATTTGCATAGGCGTTTCTGTCTGCGCACTATATCTTAGTACTTGATATTGTTTAATTCGGGGCAAACGAGGTCTAACCTGAGAGCCAGGTGTGAGCTGTAAAAGCCAAGTGTCCTCATTTACACTAAATGCACCTGTCATCCAAGACAAAATTAGGTTTAAACTCAACATCATTATAATCACAGAGCCTCAGACGTTAACAAAGAGCGTTTCCATAATAAAAAAGGAAAGTATATAATAAAATTCCTAATCGGAAAACTCACATTTGAGAAATCTGAAAAGCCTCAACATCAAATCATACACATACAGGTAGTGTGAGTGTTATAAATCCAGTGGATGTTCTTCACTATGATACACAGGACAGACTGTCAGCTGAACAGCGCCACCCTGAGTCAGAGATTGTCATTGCACCTGTCTTGAAAGTGCTACACTGTTGTGCATTAACATTTCTCTCATTACGTTTTCTCATGTGGTAGTATAACAACAACCTGTAACTGAAGTGGATATAACCAGGATTATACATGAATTTACAAACGCAGACACACACAAAAGTATTAATTTCTCTCATTAACGAATAAGAGAAGAATATACGCTAATGAGTGTATATTAGAAGAATATACGCTGACGATGCAGAGGAGATGGTTCGGTACTTTCTTTCCAGTTTTTATAAATATAACTGACAGTTTTAACCAAATTCAGGTAATTTTAATGTTTTCTCTCTTGAATACAGGCTGATTATTTTACCCCTCATGAAATGCCCATACGATATAGTTAAATATTCATTCATCTTCTATACCACTTACTTCAAGAAAAAGAATGTATACCCTTTTACTGGTTGCAGGAGTCTTTTTAAGTGGACTGGATGCCAATCCGTCACAGGACACGTACAGTAAGCACACACCACACACTCACTCACACGCTGCGGACAATTAAGGAAGATGCAAAAACAAAACATTCTGAATACTTGCTACACCTCACTAAACACAGACCTTTATCTGAGTAAGCCCTTAAATTAGAGCATTCAGATAAAATAAATAAATAAATAAATAATTAAACCATAACAAAGAGTACATGATATTTATTTCATCCTAGTGTTTTGATGAGACACATTGCACGGTCTAAAATTTCATCATGCCTGGATTAATCCTGTTGTGCAAAAAATTAAGTAGCAGCAGATTAATGGAGCTCCATCGCATAACCCTGATCCGGTGCACTATTAAAAGCCTGAAAAAAATAGAAAGCTGTTCGGCGTGTAACTTTAGGTACGGTAGAAGTCTGCGGTGTAGAAAAAGTGAATGAGGATAAATATGTCACCGTTTTTGAATCTTTAATGTCTATTCACTGTCTATCAGAATACCCCCAGGATAGTTTCATCCCAGAGCTTTTCCTCCTCCGTCCTGTTGTCCTCTCTGCCCTT
This sequence comes from Clarias macrocephalus, assembly GCA_011419295.1. NCBI lineage: Eukaryota > Metazoa > Chordata > Actinopteri > Siluriformes > Clariidae > Clarias > Clarias macrocephalus. Next base: position 11,107 of record JAAGKR010002855.1, read on the forward strand.
CAGTCTCTTCTCTTTCTTGTGCTTCGACTTCTCCTCTTTAAGGCCTTCGCTTTGTACTTCTCCTTCTCCCTCACCTTTCGTCATCGCTACCTGAGACACTCTGTTCCACTCTCCACCGTCCTCCTCTTTCTGTCTCTTCTTGCCATCTCTTCCTTTGTGCTTCTTCTCCTTCCGTCTCTTTCCATGATCTTCGTCGGAGCTTTCTCTCAGTTTTTTTAGTCTCTTCGCGCTGCCATTGTCCCTTCTCCTCCTCTCTTTCCTCTTTTTCTGCGCATCCTCTTCTGAATCATCGCTTTCCTCTCCTCTTCTTTTTATTCCTTCTCGTCTCCTTTTCCTCCGTTTCCTCCTGTCTTTGCTGTCCTCGCTGCTGCTGCTATACGAAGACGACGAGTCGGAGAACGAAGACGAGGAGCTGAAAGATTCCGGGCTCCTTCCTCTACGTAAAGCTCTTCCCGTTAGCCCAGGGATGAGTGGAGGAGGGTAGGAGGAGTAACCCGGATCCCACTGGTTTGGCGCCGGGAATCTATTTCTGTAAGGGGCGGGATTGGGGTGAGGATGAAACGGCGGGCGCCAAGGCGGCGGTCGGAATGCAGGAGCGGGAAGACGGGGTTGGAAGGAGAGAATCTGAGGTTGGTCACCACGCTCTGCGCCCTCGTCTACTTCATGCTCTGCTTTCCTCTGTCCCCGCGTCTCAGATCCCTGGCCCGTTTTGGGCTCCAGTCCGCGAGCCCGCTGCGCCTGGATGTAGTCGGCCAGTTCGTCCTGGAACGAGTCGTACACTTTCTTCTTGCTTGCGTCTTCTTGTGTCGTCTTTTCTCTGAAATGGAAGAGAGTATGAAGATTAAACCTTGCTTTTAATCTTAACGTTTGAATAGACATTATGTGTATAGAGGGGGGGGGTGCTTACTTTATTTGGTGTTTATTGCCTTTCATGTGAGCCTGATATGCGTCTATGGAGCTGAGCGTCACATGGCAGAGTGGACACGTGAGGGAGTTTCCTACAGAAATAAAACAAGACGACGATAGGAATGAAACAGGATGAAGGCACATGTCGCCACACAGATGATTAATTACTAAACTGTACAAGTGTTGATAAATTGTACAACTGTACCATAAGTAAATCTAATAAACAGAAATTCTATTCATCACTAAATAGTGAAATGCATGTAAAAGGAAGTTTGAATACGACTTAAGAGCTGGATAATGCACTCAAACCATTCCTCTATGTTAAAATCTAATCCCATCCGCTAGTGTAGATCAACGCAGGATAGCTCACAGGGAGATGCAGAATTGCAGATAGGCGTGTGTGTGTGTGTGGGAGAAATGACTCGGCCACATCGGTTTCAATGAATCAGTCCAGGAGCACAATGATAGCAAATGTCTGTCCTGATGGTGAATAATCCTAATATCACCGTCCAGTACAGTGGAAAACAGCTCTGAGACAAAAAGGCGTCTAGGATTCCCCTCACGATTTGCCCCTGACGACACCGTTACATTTGTGCAAGATTCATTTCCTTAGATGCGGTTGTAGATTTTGGCCACATGATGGCAGTGTGTGGAATGGAGACAAATTTAGTCAAGTGGCTTGCTATACTTTATATTGTATATTCGTGTCAAAGGCATACAAGACTCATTTTGTCGGACTTAAGAACAAATCGGACTTACGAACGTGGTTCCGGAACAGAACCTAGTTCATACATCGGGGACAACCTGTATTTTGAGAAATTGAACGTAGCAGTTCAGTTCAACTCTTTAATCATTTTCAGCCTGGAAAACCCAGACAGTGCTATATCCACTGTCCAAGGAAGACCATTCATTGGACTACAAGGAGACAAGTTTTCATGCTACGAATGCTCTGTTTCAGCCGAGATGTAAACAGAAAAATCTGTCATACTTTAATTAGTACCACTTATAAAACTGCAACCTAATAGGATTAAAGCTTAAAATAAATAGTTTTAACTAACTGGTAACACCGATTATTCATGAAATCTACTTCTAGAGTACATGAGGTGTAGCTGACAGAACATCAATGACAGTACCGTGCTCATTCTGCTCCTCCGGCTTATTCTGCGGCTCCTGACGGGCCAGGTTGCGCTGGTGCTTGCGACCACTGTAGTGTTCAGTGGCCATCGTCGGGTTGTTAAACGAAGCCGTGCACAACTTGCAGTACTTGTCTGGGTCACTCAGGTCGACCCCCTGGGCAGCAGAATCGGTGCTTTCCTTCCTGTCCTGAACGGCATCACTCTGCGCGCTCGTCTCCGCTGTGTCCTCCATGGCTTTCAGAGAAGGACTCACTGTGGTCCTGGCGTCTGCCAACAACAAGGAATGATCATTTACCATGCTATTAAACTGTGAATCGTTTACACAAAACACAACGCTGTCCTTCAAAATGATTGACATCCCTTACCTACTGAAGAAGTGGCGCTAGACTTCCTCATGTTCTTGGCATGGACTTTTCCCTCATAGTGAGATTTGGCTACCACGGGAGAGCTAAACACCATGTTGCACAGCTGGCAGAACTTCTCCGGATCTGCACCAACACTGTTAAAGGCAACCTATAATGCAGAATTCACCTTTTTTTATCCATAGTTAGACATTCAGGTGCAAACATAACACTTTTACAAACTTTTACATAATTACAACCCCTCCCCCAATATGACCTCATACAAGAAGTGCCCCTCCCCTGGTTTAATGCTTAGCTATGCTGTTTTCTGGAGGGGCGTGGCTCAGCAAGATCTCATCTACATAGACGGAGTTTAAAATATTTTAAAAAGCTTTGTGTTAGGTGTATTTTAGCTGGAGCGTTAACACACACCCTTCGGTAGCGCTCTGTGACCTGTGTCAACTTATAGAAAAAGGCAGGACAGCAATCAATCAATCAGTCAGTCAGTTAGTCAATCAATAAATAAATAAGTAAGTCACTCTGAAAGGGAAACTTTGTTTTCAGAATTAACATGTGATCTACAAATTATTATTTTTAAATGTATTTATTTTTTAGTTAAAATGTTGATCATGCATTTCCCAGAATGCCATTTGACTATGTGCTGAAAGTGGGATTTAGCTCTTGCTTCCTAACTACCACAAAATTCTAACAACAGCAACAAAAAAAAAACCTGCATTGTTTGAAGAATCTGCACCGGAATCACTAATCACATATAAATAAACATACAGTGAGTGAAAAAGTATTTGGCCACTTCCCGTTTTTTGTTGTTGTTGCATATTAGTCACAATTTAATGACTGAGATCATCAAACTAATTTTAATATTACGCAACAACAACCCAAGTAAATACAAAATACAGGTTTTAAATAATGATGTCATCTATTGAAGGAGACAAAAAAGCTGTCCAAACCTGCCTGACCCTATTGCTCCCTAAACATACAGTAATAACTGGTTGCCCACCAACAACTGCAATCAAGAGTTTGCAACAACTGGCAAGGAGTTTAACTGTTTTAATTCAGTCCCTCTGAAACCTTTTTTTTTTTGAGCCATTCAGAGGTGGACCTGTTGGTGTGTTTCAATCATTGTCCTGCTGCATAACCCAAGTGCGCTTTTGTCTCATCAGTCCAGGGAATCTTTGTCCAAAAGTCTCAAGGAGAATCAAGATGTTTTTTTGGCAAATGTGAGTCGAGCTTTAGTGTTTTTCACATTGGGCCAGGTAAGTTTGGACACCATTTAAGTGAGACAAATAGGCAAATATGAGGTTTACTAAAATAAATAAATAAATAAATAAATAAATAAAAAATGCAGTTGATGTAATGACGCAATCGAGCTATCACACTAAAACTGCACTCAGAGTAATTTACCTGCGAGCTGTCACTCTCATGGCTCTGCTTGTTCCTTTCAGCTTTTTTGGTCTGCAGGTAGATTCGAACCCGCTGAGCGTGCTTTTTACCCTGATGAGCAAATAAATAAATAAATAAATAAATAAAACATCCACAAACATCTTATATAATACACATATGTAAAAGCTCATACAAACCTCATAGTGAGAGACTCTCTGAGACTCAAACATCAACACCGCTTCACACACCTGACAGAAGGTGTCAGTTAACATGCCTTTAAGGAGCTCAGTGTCGTTCTGAGTGTCTGCCAAGATGATAAAAAATATCAGGTATCCAGTTATGCAAAAACAGTTCACATTATTCTGAAAGTAGACAAGAGCAATGTTGAACTATACTCAGAAACTGACACTATTAGGATCAGAGTACACAGATGTGCGATGAGGAACCAGACCTGAGCACCTAGTGTAAAAGCTAGTGTATGCTGGATTACACAGCAATACACCACTGCTGTTTATTCATGAGTGTTACATAAGCCAATTAGAATTCGTTAATGAATCTCTGATGCATTCAGAGTATCAAAATTAATTCTATAAATTGTTTATCTTTATTAAACGATTCAATATTAATTTTATTAGGGATGCACATTGTTCCTTTTTACAAATCATTCAAGCTATTCTAACTTCTCACAGTATATTCATGTTATTATTTTTTTAATCCATGAGAAGCACACACAATATGAAGTTCATCTTCAGCCTAGTGAAGCACAGAAAAGTGGAGTGTGTCCAAAAAAAAAAAGGTTTGTGTTATTTTTCCTTAGCAATTATTCACTAAGGGGGGGGGGGGACTATAAAGCTCACTAAACAGCTCAGTAATTATTGAAACAAATTCACTATTTGGTGTTACGATGCTTTGAGGACCCTTTAGTGTCAGGCACAATTTCTGCAGTTTTACTCAATCACTTTAAAGTTTTACTCAGCATCCTACAGAACCATCCACAGTTCTTCTGAGGACTGTTACACCTGCTTAATTTTTCCATGGAAAACCCATCAGTTTCATATTGTTTTTATCTGAAAAGTGGGCACTTATACTGTATATTATATTGCTTTTTTTCAGGCATACAAAGATTTTTCTGTAACTTTTAATTTTGTGGTGGAATACTGATGTTTGAAAATCAGAAATGTACTGATTCAATAATAAAATCCTAAAATAAAAAAAAGAAAGAAATCTATAGGAAAGTTTTTATTAAAACGCAGGGTGCCTAAGTCTTTCGTACATTACTGGAGATAAATCAGCTTTTTGTATATATGATGAGCATGCAGTATATAAATAAGAAAATTCTTGGTTTAAACTGTAAACTTGCGTTTTACAATTAGTCTTCAAGCTACATTGATTATTTAAAGTACTAATACTAATAATGATTACTAATAAACTGCGCATGCTGTCTATATTCTCCATATGAGACACTACAATAAAAAGCCACTCCTGACAGACCCATGATAAATGATAATGAAAACCTCACCATTCTTAAACGTGAGTTTTATTTGCACTTTGCTATTGCCGTGTGTATCTCTAGGAGTCTGTAGCAATATCATCCTTCTTATTAGTGGATTTCGATGGGGTTAACAGCAGAAAACACTGTCTAATAGGGACAGGAATCAACTTGGGCCACCCAATACAATATTATCGTGATATCTAGGTGGTGATTTGTAATGTGATTTTGTATCACATTTTTATAAAACATTCTGATTCAATATTTTTTTTATTTTAACATATGTTTTTACTTTACAATCAATTTGCTTCTACCGCACGTAACCCTGTTCTGTGTGAATAGCTTAGAGTGCGCCACCTGCAGGATCATACAGAAACAGCAACATTTTACACCTTATAAATGTTTGCATTTAAAGCTTTATATTTGGTGTGACGCTACATAAACTGCCATGTAAAAGAATCATGATACAACACTGAATACTGAATTTTGCACATATCCCTATTGTCTAAAATTGTAATTAATCCCGTTGATCTTAATTTACAGCCAATGAATCAATTTTATTACATGATTAAAAAAAAAAAAACCTGACAACAGTATCAGCCCAGGAATCTCATTATGTAAACCTGACTGCTGAGATGTCGATGAAGAACCTAGTACTGTATGTGGGGAATGCCATACTCTTAAACTGAACCAAATTTTCAGTGATTACAACTAGGAATATTGAGGCAGCAAAATCATGTCAATATGCTGTACTGTTTCGTTCAATCCTGGGTATTTTCTCATTTTTATTCATCATATTAGCCTATATATTTGTAATTTTTTTTAAATATGTTTGTCTTGACAAGGTAATCATACTGAAAATCCTTTCAGTACACTATACCTGTATACTTTAATGTATAATATGAAATAATATGGCATTCCCAAAATACAGTACTAGGTCATTAGTAATGCCATATTTATTTATATGAGGGTGAGTCAGAAATTATCTGCACTCCAGTTATATTAAAACTTCTGTTGGTCTTGTCAGCACTTTCTGGGAATGTTTTACATTAGTTCATTTTTTAACTGCAGTGCGAGCAAAAATAAATGCCCCACTTGCGATCTGCACGAAAGAAGAGCAGCGTGCAACGATTCTGTGTTTTGTTTCGTTTTTTTGCACTCAGTAGATGTACCTGGTGCTGAAACAGCTCGACAGGTACTTATGATTTATTTACTTACTTACCCAACGATGGATACTTACACAAGGCTATCGTTATATTAAATGACAGATAGATAGATTGATAGACAGAATCAGGAACAAAAATGTAGATTAAAAAAACTGTAGTTTTACATTCATTATTTACCAGAGACATAAACCGGATAAACCTTGAGATGTAATGTGGTTACGTGCCTTCTTGTTCAGATGGTAAAGGGGTCAAATAATCTTCCAAAACAATAAAACAGTAACAACGTCATAATAAAATAGCTCTATTACGTCATCTTACGTAACTATGACAATCTAGATTCATCCAGCTAATATAAATAATCTAGTGTAATCTAATATCATAAATAAATGACTTTTTTGTCAGTTTTTTTCTATTTCTTAAAACTTTTGAATTTGTTACTCTAACTGTGAAGCAGCTCTGAGTCTGTTATTGTTTGATATGGAAGGCAGCCGTGAACTAGCTAACGCTAAGCTAAGCTAGCATGAATTAGCAGCATGCTAGTTTCATTAGCGTTAGCTAATAGAGTATAACTGCTAAAACCTCTCCATCTCGAACAATTGGTTAGCAGTGTTGTATATATGAATCCTGAACCTGGTGAAATACTCATTAAGGTGCTTTTTTTATATCTATAAAACAGGGATGTAACAGAATGAACACCGCTAGCACACAGATGTTTGGCTAATTACTGTGCCGCACTCACCTTCTTCAACATCACAACTATGGACATTAGTACTGTTTTGCACTTTTTCTAAATGCACAGTGACACTGTTTTCGATCGGACACGATACGCTGTCCTCAGACACGGACATTGTTTTTATCTCATAAACGGAAAAGGCAAAGCCACCTAATCCGACATGACCACACAGAGCCCTGGCTAGGCGAATATAACGCAGCACTGCGCATGCGCCAAACTCACTCTCATACTCGCCTGTATTTAATCAGCTTAAATTAACATGTACCAGGAAAATCATCAAACAGTAAGGTATAAACGTATGATAGCAAATAAAGCCGCATTTAAATAAAAGAAAAGTGGCTTTACATTGGGGGTGAGTGCAATTTGTGGGAGAGAACCTGTGCTCAAATTCATTATCTTCATTGTCTATACTGCTTTATCCAGTACAGGGTCGAAGCGGGCCTGTAGCCTATCCCAGAAAACTGGGACTGGGATTGGGCACAAGACGGGGTGCCAATCCATCACAGGGCACACCCTAACTCACACACTATGGGCAATTTGGAAACATAAATTAGGTCAAGTTCAATTCCCAATCAATGCCCACACCCCAAGGCCCTGGGTCCGGTCAGAAGCCAGGCTAAAATGGGAGGGTTTCAGGGAGAACATGAACCTCCATGCACACACACACACACCAGAGATGGGAATCACACCCCAACCATGGAGGTGCGAGGCCACCGTGCCACCTGTGTTCAAATCTAAGAAACAGAAATACATCGCATTTTGAAAAATTACAATATCATAAAGTTTATTTTCTTTTGTAATTTAATTTTAAAAATGTACCCTTTCATATATTCTTGATTCATCAATATCAAAATCATTATTCACTCACTCACTCACACTTTACCAATTTATCCTGTTTACAGGGTCATAGGCCTGGAGCCTATCAAGGAGACTTGATGCGGGGAAAAATGCGGGGTAAACCCTGGACAGGTTTACCTGCCTGGGATCTAGCACACCCACAGTTTTAAATATCCAAATAGCCTAAACAACTGTTTTTTTTTTGTTTGTTTTTTTTTACAAATGAAAGAAAACTCATTGTGACTTTAGTCCCAGAATGAACAAAGAAATTCCCCAGAAAATGTATACAAATGTGGGTTCTAGAATTTTCCAGAGTCATCATTTTATTTTCTAGATATATTCTGTTGTATTTATTATGCGACTTAAAAGTTGCAAAAGACCTCTTACAGCTGAAAAAAAAAAAAACTAAAGCGTGTGTATTTTTACTTGTTCCAGCGTTTACAGAAAACATAGCAGTCTTCCGCCATCGTGTGGCAACATAAGAGAATGCGCATGCGTGTTACTCAGTTCCTCGTTTCTATGGAAACCCGGACAGCACAAACGCTTAGCAACCAGTCGCAGAGGTGCTTAGCCTATGCGTTTACAAATATCAGCTAAGGAGTTATAACTTACATTATTTTAAAATATAAGGAGAAGGATTTGAAAACCAAGATGCCGGTCCCTCAGAAGCCCGTGACAGTGCGCTCAATGCGGGTAAATAATGTAAATAAGGGAAGTTTTGTGAAACTTTAACCATTTATGTAGTTAGCTGAGAAGTGTTTTGGTCTCTCTCTCTCTCTCTCACAAACACACACAAAACAGTAATTTCTTCCCCACAATGGATTTAACAATGTCTTCATGTCTTTAATGTCTCACAGGGATCCATCAGTCAGTCCCTGTTAAAAGCCCCTTCTGTAAAGGGAGGAAAAATCACCAGCAAAAGGAGGGTTAGTACGAAATCTCCACATCATATTTCATACACGTAATCTGTGTCAATTAAAACACACTGAGGCATTTTTTCACCATGCAGGACGATGAGGACGGAACAGACACCGGAGACGGAGACGAGTGGATGCAGGGGAAGACTTTGGTTAAACCTCCGGACCAGCTGGACCTGACTGAGGCGGTGAGAACATCTGGGTTCCTTAAAGGTTTCTGAGATTAATGAGCATCCGAAAAGGACTCTAGTTGTAACTGATTGACTTAATGAACCTTTAAACTATACGGCACTGTGCATTTCATGTCTCAGAAAAGATTTAGCAATACAACATGAATGTTCTTAATAATAATAATAATTATTATTATTATTATTGCTTTTATACACTCACTGTCTGCTTAAAATGAACATAGTGACATGCTTTTGAGTTACTGTAGCGTCTCGGTCAGCTCATGCCTGTATACGGGATAAACTGGTGTAGACGATGATTGAGTGATCTTGCACAGTATTGCATACACATCACTAAAGTCTGTACAGTCTTTCTGTCTAGAGCTACAGTAGGATTCATATTACAAGGGTAATTGGTTGTTTTCTAAAAACAGCGTGTCCTGAAGTTTGCCACTCTTATATTTCAGTAATCTGCCATTTTTTTATATTAAAAAATTAACTTTTTTGTTTTGTTTTGTTTTATTATATGAAGTTATACTGTACCAAATGCTGTGGAACATCCATGAAACAAGTTAGCTTCTTTTAGCACTTACATTATTGCAGCTATAGATCATCTTCCATCAAACCACAAGATTCCAAATAAAAGTCTTGTCACAGAAAACGGTCTGTACTTTCATTTTTATGACATCAGTAAGATGATGGGTGTGGCTCAGGGTCCTCACACCAGATTTTGCAGTTCAACTCGTACGCACCTGCACGTATGCACAGGAAACCCGGCACACATTTAACACTCATTGAGCTGAACAACTTTCACATTGCATTGCATTACTCAACAGGATGTCATTTATTGTGGGTCGTACTCCTTCTAGAGGATTTATACAGCACCAACAAACCGGGCCTATATGATCTCAGTTCACTGAGGATGCAAATTTGCGGAGAGATTTTTTGATATTTCAAATGGGTCAGCTGTGATGACGCCTTCAACTTATGCTGAAAAGTGGTTAATAATTTTCTGAGTGACATCATTGTGTCATCATAGTTTTTTTTTCCCAGCATCTGGAGAGGCGCCAGGTGCTTGGGCCCGCTCATCACTGCTTGCTCCTATATTTTTATGTCTTAAAACTTTAATGTAAACCTTGCAGCAGTCAGAGCTGCTGTTATGAGCAAATGAATCAACACCTTCAAACCAGTCAGAATCAAGAATTCAACAGCACCGTGGTATAAAAATATGTGGAAGCATGTCTATTGATATTTGAATGACTAGAAAAAAAAACACACTCTTGGCCAAGACAATACTGTGGTTTTGTTGCCTGCCGATTGAAGCTGAGGTCTGCTCGACCCAAACGCAGATCAAAGGAACGTTTCCTTCAGTATTCATGCCAATTAACCATTTTTTATAAATTTTTTTATTTGGTCTCTTAGGAGCTGAAGGAGGAGTTCACAAGAATACTGACAGCAAACAATCCGCACGCTCCGCAGAATATAGTCAGATACAGCTTCAAAGTAAAGCTGTTGCACAGTTGCTTCACTTTTACTCTCAGTTTCCTGTATACATCCAACATAATATATGTCGTGACACTAACCACGCTACGCCTTCCTCAGGAGCGCTCGTATAAGCCGATCAGTAGCGTGGATCAGCTGGCTGTTCACTTTGTGCTGGAAGGAAACCTTGTGCATAAGGATTCTGATGAGGCTCGAAGGCAAAGAGCCAGGCAAGGATTTGCAGAAGGTAGAACGGTTACCATCTGTCAGAGTAAAGCAGATGAAAAAACACACCATGATGTTACATTAATAGTGATGGTGTTGCTTATAGTTTCAGAGGAGACAGCTACGGAGGCAGAAGACGTAGTAGAAAACGAGAACAAGCCAGAGACTCCGGTAAGTAAAGGCAATAACGGGAAGGAGAAGTGAAGTTAAATGGAATGGGTTGTTAAATAGTTGTGTTGTTAAGCAGGCAGATGGGACTGAGGATGCGGGTGATGCAGAAGATGGCAACGGAGAGGAGAGACCGGACAGCGTCGACATCCAAGCAGATAAGAAAGAGCGCAAAATCACCAACCAGTTCAACTTCAGCGAAAGAGCATCACAGACGCTCAACAACCCTCAGAGAGTAAGATTCAGCTGAGTCAATCCAGGATAGAGCTGCACTGTGTTCTCTACTAAAGTACAGTAAGATATAACGCTGGCCTGCTGTTATAGGAAAATGATCAGTGATGGTGTAACGCTAAATATTTTCCTATTTCCATCTGTAATTGATTGATTGATAGACCATTGACCATATCAATTAAATTTATTGATTAGGAAATGTAACCTGCGTATCTATAAGCATATTTAACAATCCGAATTGAAAGCAGAAGCAATTTGGTCTGTCTTTTTAGATAAAGTCCTTCCATTTGCCATCTGGTGGATATTTTGTGAAGCACAACACATTTATTTAAATTCTAAAATGGTACTTGCAGGATTCAGCGGCATGCCGCGAGACAAATTGTGAAAAAGCACGCATACTTAAATGGCCACATCTGTAAAGTCTATCCCAGGAGACTTAGGGCACGAAACGGGGTACACCCTGGACACCCTGCCAATCCATCGCAGTGCGCACACATACACACACACACACATACACACACACTATGGGCAATTTAGGAACACTAGTTAGCTTAATGTCCATGTCTTTGGACTGTGGGAGGAACTCCATGGTATTGAGAGTTCTGTAACAATAGTGACAAAAGTGAAAGTGAAATAAATCAATTTATTATCTTTGATAAACGCAAATGGACAATTGTTTTACAAAACACCATGACTATGCATGAAGCTTGGGTCACAAATCATCTGCCTCCATCTAACCCTATCCTTTGCATCCTCCTCTCTCACACCAACTAAATTTGTGTCCTCTCTCACTGCATCTATAAATCTCCTCTTTGGTCTTCCTCTAGACCTCCTGCCTGGCAGTTCCAACCTCAGCATCCTTCAACCGAACCGATATGCTCACAATCTCTCTTGAGAACATGTCCAAACCACCTCAATCTGGCCTCTCTGACTTTATCTCCAAAGCATCTAACATGGGTCGTCCCTCCGATGGACTCGTTCTTGATCCTATCCATCCTTGTGACCCCCAAAGAGAACCTCAACATCTTCATCTCTGCCTCCTGTCTTTTCTTCAGTGTTACTGTCTCTAAGCCGTAGAGCGTCGCTGGTCTCACCACTGAACACCTTTCCTTTCATTCTCGCTGATACTCTGATCACATAACACACCTGGCACTTTTCTCCACCTGCCGGTACACACCACTTCACCTCCTTTGCACACACTCCGTTGCTCTGGACCGTTGACCCTAAGTACTCAAAGTCCTGCTCACAATACAGCTTTTAATATCTGTTATATTAATGTGCATGTCTGTACTAGACAGTAAAGACCCATACATGAAGATTTCTTTGGATACCAACTGATTTCTATTTCTGCAGGAGAGATCCTGCCAAACTGAACCTCCTCCTCGTGCCACCTTCTCCGCTACAGTTAATCAGGTAAGAGCAAATGTGACTTTCGTACTCAAGAGGCGAGTGAAAGTTATTTTTACTCATGTCTGCCGTATACAAGGTGAAGTAGATGTGACTAAAGGATGATCTTGGCTGGGAAAAAAAAAAAAGAAGAAGAAATGAAAAAGTTGTGCCTTACCTCTGTGATCATGGACATCACTCAGGGAATAATGTTTAATTGTTTCAAGTTCCAACAGGATGCGTCATTTATCTCGCGTTTTTGTTCATACAGTATGCAGTACAGCAAGGCCCATTCTGGCAACGGAATAAATTAACCTTATACACATACACATCCCTTCGCGTGTGTGCGTTTGCAGTGGGAGATCTACGATGCCTACGTGGAGGAGCTCCAGAAGCAGGAGAAGAACAAAGAAAAACAGAAGACCCTTTCGTCCAAGAAGGAGGAAGACAAAGGGAAGAAGACAGTGTTGGTGGAGAATCAGGTAGGAAGCTTTGAGTCATGTGTGGTCAACAAAGGCATTCTTTCACGCATTAACGTCATAAAGCATGAGTTTGTTGTCTGCTATGTAAATAGACATTAATAAGAGGCTGAGTGTAACACACCGCACCGATCTCCTTTATCAATCAGAGTGACGATATCACCAAAGTGGCGAAGGTGGCCAAGATTATCGAGCGCATGGTGACTCAGAACACCTTCGATGACATCGCTCAGGGTAACTACTCCTCATTGAAATTTAGTTAAGGGTAAGAGTCCACAACCCATAAGGGACATTACGTGGGATGTACTATAACACAGACCAAATAGAGCACATGGAACACGTTTTGAATGACGTCACATGACGTCTTCCTGGATAATTTAAGGGTTATTGTCACATGACTGCACCAGGATGTTCATTAGATGTCATTTATCATCTATACCGCTTTATCCTGTGTCTCAAAAGACTAAGGGGACAAGGCGGGGTGCCAATCTATCACAGGGCGCACACCACACGCACGCACGCACGCACGCACGCACATATCCACCCTCTCATTTACACACTATGGGCACTTTGGGAACGCCAAATTAACCTAAAAAAAAAAAAAGAACCTAATCTCCATGTCTTTGGACTGTGGGAGGCGAGAACATGCAAACTTCATGCACACAGACCCGACACAGGAATCGAACCCAGACCGGACTTTCCAGGAAATATAAAGCGTCCGTGAAATCCCAACTCTGCTTTTCTTCTGGTCTTTATCCGTTTTAGATTTTAAATACTTCGAGGATGCGTCAGACGAGTTCCGAGAACAAGAGGGCACGCTTCTGCCACTGTGGAAGTTCCAGCATGACAAAGCCAAGCATCTCTCAGTAACCGCTCTCTGCTGGTCTGTATGCATCATACCACCCATCTCCATCCATTCAATTATTAACCTAACGGAACTGTTAGGTGCTATTTTTTCTTTTCATCCAGGAATCAGAAATACCAAGACCTGTTTGCTGTTGGACTCGGTTCATGTGAGTTCACCTTCAGAGTTTTCAGCAGACTTAAATATTCCTCGCAAATGAAATTTTTAATTGTTCTTTTATCCGTTTGTTCCAAGATGAGTTCACTAAGCAGGGTCGAGGCCTGCTGCTCTTCTACTCCCTGAAGAACTCCACCTACCCAGAGTACATTTTCCACACACAATCTGGGGTCATGTGTCTGGACATCCACAAAGAGCTGACCTACCTGGTGGCGGTGGGTTTCTACGACGGTAGCGTTGCCGTGTATAACCTGAAAGAAGACAAACCTCAGCCTGTTTATAAGAGCAACGCCAAGACGGGAAAGCACACCGACCCAGTGTGGCAGGTAGGGGGCGCTACATTAGTGTTTTAGAACCAATTGCGAGAACCATACCTACAGTATGACGGGCCTTCAAGTCAAAGTGGGACTTTTTGATGGTGCAACAGAACAGTGCGTTTCACTACCACAAAGGTAGAAAGTTCTCTCACTACGCTGGAGCCATGACTGGACTGCCCGTCTGTCTCACGTCTGAAACGCTGGCCTCCCAGGAACCCCTTTAACCACCCAAACTATACCCCCCCCCCCTCCCCCAATCAAGTTTCTGTGATGTGCAAGTGGTGTTGCTGAATGATTGCGTGTACAGTTCCCACAGACAGATGGCGCAAGTTGACAACAGTTGATTTTCAAGGACTCGGGTTCGTCATCCACGAACGTACTGCCTTCTTTAAAAAAAAAATTTAAAAAAGAAAAAAAAAAAACCTATTATGCTTTTAATCATGAGAAATTTCTTAACAACAATGTCCCAGTTTGACTTGAACGCCTTTCATATTAGCAGAAATAACACAAACTGCATGACAGAAAAATTTCAACAGAATAAAATGTTAATTCAGTTTTCTTAACGTCACGTCACATTTTGTCTTGTGACATCCTTCTAGATAAAGTGGCAGAACGACGACATAGACAAGAATCATAATTTCTTCTCGGTCTCCTCTGATGGACGTGTGGTATCATGGACTCTTGTGAAGGCAAGTTTAATACAACCTGCATTGTTTAATATTCGAGGCTTCTACTGTATGTGATTTAATAAGGGTAATTTATTTATTTATTTTTTTTCAGAATGAGCTGCTGTTCACGGACATCATTAAACTCTCTGTAGAAGGAGCCGTTTCTGAAGGACAAGAGGACATGACGATTGCTGACACAGGTGATCATCAGCCATCAGTAACTTCTTACAGCATTTATAATTGAGCGGCCAGTTTAATTGAAATGAACCGCCATGAGCGTTCTTCCTTGCATGGTCTTTGCTTCTTTTTGTAGTTTTGACCAGAATGTTTTTGCAATCCATCGTTCCCGCACAACATCCTGAAACTTTTAAATGCTCTATTTTCGTCCATTTCAGCCTGTGGAACATCTTTTGATTTCCATAAACAGATCGACTACCTATTCCTCGTTGGGACTGAAGAGGGCAAAATCCACAAGGTCAGTAAGAACTGTCTCTCTAGTTAATCATTATACAGTAGGAGGAGCCTCATTGTTCTTTCTAATTCCTTATATGGTAATACTTCCTGTAGCCCGTGTCCAGACAAATACAGTGCCATGAAAATGAATTTGGCTTTTTCTGATTTATTTTTGCTTATTTGTCACACTTACAGTACGTGATGGAAACCATGTTATTATTGCACAAGAATAACCCAAGTAAACCGAAAAATAAAACAAAACCAGAGTGACAAAAAGTCAGACAGATTATTTTTAAGTGATTTCCTGACTCGACAGGCAGTAATCAGGCATGGATGTGGCACGTGAAATTTACCTTGGATAAAGAAAAAAAAAAGTTTATTTATGGTTTATCGAGGGGGCAATTACTTTTTCACATAGGGCCAGGCAGGTTTTTGTCCCTTAATAAATGATATCATAATTTAAAAACTGCATTTTGTATGTTAACCTGAGTAAACACAAAATGTCACAAATCTACAAAAAACTAAAAGTCAGGAAGGGGGCAAATACTTTTTCACAGCACTGTATACATGCAAATAGATCGTATCCTCTGGAACCCTTTCTTTTAACCGGAAAATGCTAATGCGTTTCCTATCGTCTGTCTGTCTCTGGGCCAAAAGCTTGAACAGACAGTGTGTGTTTGTTCCTCTTCCCTGCATCAAGCAGTAATTGTTTCTTTACTTCATTTTTAAACTCAACAATTTGGACACTCATCTAAAATCACTTATGAACAGAATATTACATAATTAACAAATCGTTATCGCAGCGTTTTTTTTAATTTTTTTACATTACAGTAGAATATAGGCAGCACAGTGGCTTGGTGGGTAGCACCTCCAGGGTCCAGGTTCGATTCCCGCCTTGCGGTATGTGTGCGTGCTGTCTGCATGTTCTCCTCGTGCTTGGTAGGTTTCCTTCCACAGTCCTAAAACATGCAGATTAGGCTTATTAGTGTTCCCAAATTGCCTGTAGTGTGTGAATTCGCATGTGAATGGTGACTAGAGGTCCTACCACGGTCATAAATTTGGAATAAATACAATAGTCACCACTGGACTCCATGGTCCTTAGTTGGACTACAGAGGTTCCTGGATGGATGGATGAATAGTATAATATGCAGTGAATTATACACTGCCTGCCCAAAAATAGAAAGGAAAAAGCACAAGGAATCATTTTTATACTTGAATTGGACTTAATCAAAGCTAAAGGCGATTAAATGAAATATTAATGTTTGCGACTTGTTTTTGGCCGAGCGGGGTACAGCGATGGCCAAAAGTAATAATACGATGTATTAGTTCTTCCTGTGCACAAAACAGATGAATCCACTAATTAGTTTGAGTCTGAAGAGTTGCGCCAACTGAAAACCTAGTGGAAATCATCGCAAGCTGTTGGACGATTGTTAAGAAGGCAGTGGTGGTCAAGAAACCATCTTCTTGGGCCTCCGAGTGGCGCAGGGGTGCGCTGTTGTAAAAAAATTGAGAACCTCATTAAACATCTGGAATTTCCTTTGGAATCCATAAAGTATCTATCTACATATATAGAACATTGAATTTTCATTTCGTCTGAAAAACTTTTGGCCACCGCTATGTACATGTGAGTCAAACTGGAACGAGGTAAATGCTGCATAAATTTGCCCACGTTACTGCAGATGCGCTCAGCTTGTTGTGCTGAAGGGACACACTCGAGTCCCGAGTGCAGGGCAAAAATGCCACATAATTGTAAAAACCTCCTACACTCGTCTCACTTTATTGATGATAAGAGGTCTGGGGAACCATCATTACCTATTACGTAGGCCCAGGTTGATAATATTATGCGTGATATGATGGCAGAGTGTTTCCGACTGCTAAGTTTACACCCCCACAAAAAGTAAAGCCTGTGTTATGCAGTATTTTCACGTTGTTGTTTTTTTTTTTTTTGCACAAAACCTTAGGAAGCTCTAGGGTTGCACCTCGGATTGAGGTGATAAATCCGTGACATTTGAAAAAGCAAGCTGAGACATATTTGTTTGGCAAGGATATTGTGGAGCAGGGCTTCTGGGAACAGTCTAATCCGCTCATCGCAGAGACACGCCATGAGGTTTAGTGTCGATCTCTCTCTCCCTCTCTCTCTCTCTTTTTTGAAGAATGAGAGGCAATCTTGCTACCTTTCTGGATTTATTGTTCTTCTAACCGTATATGTTTTGCATTTGTAGAAATAAGCAAAAAGACCGAATTAAGCATTAGAGCAGCATTTACTCCTGTAGTGCCATTTTGTCTGCGTCCAAAATGCGAATCCCTCCCAGTGAATGAGTGAGACTTAGCGTTCAAATGTGTGCGATATCTAAGCCTGGTTCCATGTGTTCAATTGCAGTGCTCCAAATCCTACTCGAGCCAGTTCCTGGAGACTTACGCCGCACACAGCCTGTCCGTCGACGCCGTGAAGTGGAACCACTTCCATCCGAAGGTCTTCATCTCCTGTAGCTCGGATTGGACGGTGAAGATATGGGATCACACCATCACGTACGTACTGTACGCCTACGGTACACTGCAGAGCATCACGGCAACTTGACAAGAAATGTAAACCAAAGACTACGTAATGTACAGAATAAAACATAACTGTGTGCGCTGTTATAGGAACAGATAGTGCTGTGAAAAAGAATTTGAAGAATCTTTTGCATTTTTGTTACACTTTAATGATCAAATAAATTTGAATACTACACAAAGATAACCCGAGTTAATACAAGATGCAGTTTTAAAATGATGATTTCATTTATTAAGAGGAAAGAAGCTGTTCTAACCTGCCTGTCGCCCCTAAACCTGTAATAAGTGGTTGTGGCACCCTTGGTGGCAGCAGCTGTTTGATTGTTGGTATGATGTATAACTTTTGTCTGTTGGTCAGCTTTAATTTTCTCCTTGGAAGTCTCCCATGGATAGTATTTTCACCAAGTTTCTTTCTTATTGATGCTCAATCATCAACACTGACCTTATTTGAGCCTAAGAAATGGCCTGGTAACCATTTCCAGTCTGCTAAATTACTTTGTTTTTCTCTTCTGTTTTTGAATTTCTTTTGATCACAGCATGATGTGTTGCTTTTTAAAAAAAATTTTTTTTTAGATCTTTTAGTGTGCTTTGCTTTGTCACACAGCTTCTATTTAAGTGATTTCTTGATTCAACAGATCTGGCAGTAATCAGGCCTGGTTGTGTCAAGTCAACTCAGCTTCCAGACCATGTGGTCAATCACAGTTCATTAGTGCACAGTGTTGGGGGACGTTACTTTTTAAAGCAACTAATTTCATTACAAAATTACTGTCTTCAAAAAGTAATCCGTTACATTACTGCGTTACTTTCTGATAAAAGTAACTAGTTCGAGTACTTTCCCATTGCAGGAAATGAAAACTCCTTTGTGCTTCCTCATGCATGTTGTTTTAGTCGAGACCTTTATAATTATTCTACCATCATCACTCAGTGAAGTTTGGCCCATAATCTGTTAACTACTAATACCCCTATTTCACCTACGCGGTTTCGCGCGGTGGCCGTAAGTACGGTTCATCATGATTGACCGCGAGTTTTGGCGCTGTGATTAGGTTTCCATCTTTCCGCGCGTCGGTCCTCGCGTAGTCAAACCGCATAGGTGAGAGAGGGGTATAACAGCAGGAATAACAGAGGGGGGGGGGGGTTATCGGGGGCGGGGCTTGTAGGATGACTTTCTCACACACACACACACACACACACACACACACACACACACACACACACACACACACACTAATGGACTGGGAATGACTGCTGTCTGGCTCATGGATTCCATAAATTGTCTGAATAACGGATTACATTTTTCAAAAAGAACTGAGTAACTGAGTACTTGAATGGCGCGGAACTAACGCGTTAGATTTCTCGTTACATCAAAAAAGTCATCCGAGTGCTCTAAACAAACACTGCTAGTGATTTAGCAAGCAAATAATTCCCTAGAGCTTCTTAAGGCTGTTTTTGCAGGTTTTTTGCCTTAATGAAATTTCAGGTTCAGGTTATCTTTGTGTAATATTAAAATGTTTTGATGATCTCAATCATTTAAGTGTGACAAATATGCAGAAAAATAATAATGTGAAGCAGAATTTTAATTACCACCCCGAGGTTGATTGCTTTTTAAACGCTCCATAGTTTTGTATTTCTCAGTATAAGAATTATCAACTATTTTCTTTCCATATTATATATATAGTAAATAATGCACTTCCGTTCAACTATTTTAACAATATATGATAAAGTTTAATATTGTAGAACATGACTGAGACGAGTTTTTACTTATACGTTATATCCGCTTTAAATGCTCCCTCACGATACTTATTTTTTCTCTTTCTTTAAGTTAATGATAAAAAGAAAAGAATGTGCAGATTATTATAACGTATTATGTGTAGTACAAGACATTCTGGTTCTAAATGTGAGTGTTATAAAGAGCTGATACTGGAGACTTCCTTCATAAATCTATAAATATGTAACATATTTTTACATAAAGTTCTGGAATAAGCACAAAGTAAAAAACATAAAAATCTAAAGTTTTTGAATTTTCCAAGATTTCCTCCCTAATTTAGTCGTGTCCAATTCCTCCCCGTCACTAGGGGGCTCCCACATTACGGCTCCTACTACCACTCAGCCGGGAGGGCCTAAGACTATCACGTGTTTCCTTCGAACCACGTGACGCCAGCCGACCGCATCTTTTCGAACCGCTCGCTCACGCACCGTTGGGGGCGGAGTAACACACTCGGAGGACGGCGCTATCCGCTCCTTCCGCTCGCGCGAGCTCACAGACGCCCCTGACTGGCTGTAGAGCCGTGATTAATGTGTGAGCACTAAGTACCTCTCATCCCTCCCCTCTGAGAGAGCTCGGCCAATCAGCTCTCTCTAGACCTCCGGCTGCGAGAGGTTACAGCATCACCCGGGTCTGTAGGTCTTTTAGATAAAACACTGCCAGTTAGTCAAACCTTTTGCCCTATGACAAGATGCTCCATCAGGCGGGAAAAGATTATACTGATGATTAAACTGTGATTAAACTGTGTTTTCGTACCATTTGTTATTCATGACTGTGTTCTTAGAGAAAATTGCGAGTGAGCTCACGCCCTCAGCTGAGAAGCAACCTCACTCATGAATGGTCTCAGGATGCTTTACTGTTGGCATGACACAGGACTGATGGGGGCGCTCACCTTTTCTTCTCCAGACAAGCTTTTTTCCGGATGCCCCAAAGAATTGGAAAAAGGGATTCATCACAGAAAATTACTTCCTCAGTAAAGTCCTCAGTCCAATCCCTGTAGCTTTTACATAATATCAGTCTGTGCCTGATGTTTTTTTTTTTTTCTGGAGAGGAGTGGCTTCTTTTGTTACCCTTCTTGACACCAGGCCATCCTCCAAAAGTCTTTGCCTCACTGTGCATGCAGATGCACTCACATCTGCCTGCCGCCATTCCTGAGCAAGCTCTGCACTGGTGCGACCCCGATCCCAGCGGCTGAATCAACTTTAGGAGACGGTCCAGGAGCTTGATGGTCTTTCTCTCCTTGAAGTTCTTGATGATCTGATAAATGGTTGATTCATGTGCAGACTTTCTAGCAGTAATATCCATGCCTGTGAATCCGTTTCCGTGCATTACAATGATGACTGCACGTGTTTGCTTGCAGGTAACCACGATTAACAGAGGAAAAACTATGATTCCAAGCACCACCCTCTTTTTAAAGCTTCCAGCCTGTTATTCTAACTAAATCAGCATGCCCGAGTGAGCTCCAGCCTTGTCCTCGTCAACACTCTCACCCGTCTTAACGAGAGAATCACTGACATGATGGCAGCCCGTCCTTTTGTGGCACGACTGAAATGCATGCAGTGTTTTTTTTGTTTTTTTGGGAGGCGGTGGGGGTGTCAAGTTTATTCTCATGGCAAAGAGGGACTTTACAATTAATTACAATTCATCTGATCATGCTTAATAACGTTCTCTAGTGCAGAAGGCAATCAAACAACTGAGTCAGCAGATTTTGAGAAAAAAAAAACATTTGTATCATTCTCAAAACCTTTGGTCATGTAGAATAGTAATGATCATCTTCCAGCCATTTAACAGTAAATTCAGTTCAAAATTACGGTCCGAGTCGAGGTCAAACTGCAAGAAGCATTTCATAGCCTTTCCAAGCTCTGTTATCTTTACCTCAGAAACAGCAAGCGTAAAATTAAACGCGTTTAACTCCTACAGTTGTTATTAAAATAAACATAATTAGCTTGTCAAGACAATGATTTGACAAATCAGTTAGCCATTCCCAGTCTGTCAAAGAGAGACCCCTGGGTGAGTAATGATTATAATTACCATGTCATTTTGACAAAGCTCACTATGCATGCCGGCGTCTCATTATTCTGGGTCGTGTAGCTCCTCAGCGTTCACCAGCAGAGGGCCCTAGTCTAGTGAAGACGCCAGTAGACCGAGGTCATACATCCGCTGTCTCGCCCCTACAACGATCCCAATTAAGTCAAATGAAGTATTTTGTACTGTACAGTAGGTCTGCGTTGTAGCGCGGAGTTATTGAATGTAAGCTGTATTGATTTGAAGTGAAAATGCGGAAGTGTTGTTCGGTGAAATGTGGAGCGCTGCATTAAGTGCAATACAGTCACCTAGTCACTCTCACACACACACACACACTCACCTGCCTTTCTGTGTAGATTCATGTAACCACCGTACTAGGCGGCACGGTGATGTAGTGGTTAGCACTGTCGCCTTGCACCTCCAGGGTCCGGGTTCGATTCCCAGCCAGACTCAGTTCCTGTCTCTCTGTGGAGTACGGAGTTTGCTTGTTCTCCCCGTGCTTGGTGGGTTTCCTCCGGTTACTCCGGTTTCATCCCACAGTCCAAAGACCTGCAGATTGGCGTTTCCAAATTGCCTGCAGTGTGCGAGTGAGTGTGTGTGTGTGTGTGTGCGTGAGTCCTGTCCAGGGTGTACCCCGCCTCATACCCTAAGCCTCTTGGGATAGGCTCCAGTCCCCCCGTGACCCTGAATACAGGATAGTTTTTCAACATGATAACCTAAAACCACACACTTGTTTTGCTGTTAAATGTAATACAATAAATAAAAAAAAACACAAAAAAATTGTGGCCAGGATGATGATTCACGATTTAATTAAGCAGTATAGTGTTTTGCTGCCTCAATATTCCGAGTAGTGCCATATTTTGACGAGGTTGAGCAAAAAATGATCGGCACTCCGGTTATATTGAACCGTCATGTCAGCGCTTTCCATTCAAGTCTACCGTCAAGTCAAGTCAAGTCGGCTTTTATTGTCATTTCAACCATATACAGTTTAGTACACAGTAAACCGAAACAACGTTCCTCCAGGACCAAGGTGCTACAAACAACATCACTTAACAAAAGTAAGAAACCTAATTAACTGACTCGTGGAGATGAGACAGATCAACATTTTAAATTACTGTAACAGTAAACTATCTAAGTCCTATACATAAGAGATAAAGTGCACATGCAAATGTGCAAACAAGCGCGACAAAGTCACAACATGACAACATGAAACATTTGTGATGATGTCCTTGTTACAGTGAGTCTCTGAGCTGATCGGTCAGGAGGCATAGTGAAAAAAAAACCTTCAGCCGGTGTTCTATAAAGTCCATCCTACCTGTGAATCCGTCCTACATGCGCTCACTGCGCAAGCGCAAACAAAAGTTTCCGCATCTTTCTCTCTAATTTTACGGAACGCCCATAAATCCATGCCGCTACTAGTGGGATCTTGGGGTTCTACTACTAGAACTGATGCCAAACGTCAGTTTCAATTGAGCCAGCAGCGAAGATCTTGGGCTGTGGACAATCTGAAACATGTACAGTATCTCCCACATGTTGGAGAGTTACGGTGTGGAGAAACCTCAAAGAAGTACATCACCTAGACTGTTGCATGCCCAAAGTGAAGAAGGGGGAGGGATCAGTGATGGTTTGGCCTGCGGTATCATGGCATTCCCGAGGCCCAGTACTTGTGCTGGATGGCCGCGTCACTGCCGAGGACTGCCAAACCATTCTGGAGGACCATGTGCACCCAGTGGTTCAAACATTGTATCCTGAAGGCGGTGCCGTGCATCAGGATGATGATGTGTCAATACACACAGCAAGACTGGTGACAGAGTGGTTTGATGAACATCTCCCATGGCCTGCACAGTCACCAGATCGAAATATTATGAAACAGTGACTCAGTACTTGAGTATCTTTTCACCGAATACCTTTTTACTCTTACTTGAGTAATATTTTGGATGACTACTTTTTACTTTTTTGGATTTTTCCCCGATTTTCTCCCTAATTTAGTCGTGTCCAATTCCTCCGCGTCACTAGGGGGCTCCCACATTAAGGCTACTACTAACAGTCTTCGGCCCTCCCGGCTGAGTATCACGTGTTTCCTCCGAACCACGTGACGTGACCAGCCGACCGAATCTTTTTCGAACTGCTCGCTCGCGCACCGTTGGGGGCGGCGTAACACACTCGGAGGACAGCGCTATCCGCCCTGATTGGCTGTAGAGCTGTGATTAATGTAGGAACACACTAAGTACCTCTCATCCCTCCCCTCTGAGAGAGCTCGGCTAATCAGCTCTCTCTAGACCTCCAGCTGCGAGAGGTTACAGCACCACCCGGGATTCGAACTAGCGACCTCCGGATGATAGGGCGAGCGCTTTTTACCACTGCGCCACTCAGAGGCCCCTACTTTTTACTTCTACCTGAGTAATATTATTTTGAAGTACAGCTACTCTCACTTGAGTACAATTTTTGGCTACTCTACCCTCCTCTGGTGAGCTGCTTATTGAAGAGCTGAAACCTAAATTTCGGATTAAACTCAGAGGACTGATATCCAAGTGTGTGGTGATCTTGCGTGATGATGCACTTCTCCCCACACTGTCGACATTCCCTGTTAAGCGATGTTCGAGCATCCTCCCTATAGTCCTGATTCCCTGAAAGCAGCCCTATAAGGATGAAGTTTCACCTCTGATGAAGAACTGAAGACAGTGGTGCATTCGTGGCTCAGCCTAAAACATTTTAGTGAGTGAATATGAAAGTTTATTCACAGATGGACTAAGTGTTTGGTAAGCAAAGTGATTATGTTGAAAAATGATGTATTAGTTTTTTCTAAAAGTTCATTTCAATAATTTCGACAGCCAGAGTGTGGATCATTTTTTTCCTCGTATATTTGATATTGGCCTTGAGTGGTATTTCATAGTTTCTTTAAAAGTATTTGCATCCTAAAACATAAATTTCAGTAAAATAAAATCCAGTTTTCAGACGGTGACCCATGACTTAATGCACAAATCCCGCGCTCCTCTATGAATAGTGATTATAATTACGTCTGACTCCATAACACCTGAATAATAACTCAACTCTGGATGTGACTCACTGGGAATGAGTCCTGAGATGAGCTCAGTTCAGTGTAAAGCACATGAAAGATACACTTACGCTTCTGGATTTTCAAAGCTCCATCAGGTTGTGTGGGTGCATAAGAAACCTGGCGAGCGGAGAAGCGCTGTAGACCAGGGGTTCGTCTCGGCTGTCCGCGTGCGATTGCATCACAGGGGAAAGGCCAGGACACGGTCAGTGTGGCTAGAGAGAGGGAAAGAGGATGAGTCTGTCTGATGATGAGGGAGAGGACACAGTGCAGGATACTTACTGTCTGCTAAGCATGACTAAACCAACCTGTACTTCTGAATCACCAGGATTATGATATGCAGGTGATTTGATGTGTGTGTGTGTGTGTGTGTGTGTGTGTGTGTGTGTGTGTGTGTGTGTGTGTGTGTGGTTTAGCTGCGACTGCAGGGTAAAACCAGACTACATCCAGACACAAAACTACTTTCAAACAACTAAATATTAAGAGGGATGTTCAAGTCAAACTGGGACTTTTGATTATGCAGAATAACACCGTAAAAACTCCCTTTATTTCTCTATATAATCTCCTGCTACACTACTGCACTTATCCAAGTGTTTCACTAGTGCTTGGATACCGTCAAGGTAGATTACCAAAGTACATTCGAGCCATTATCGGACTGCCGTTTCGATTCAGGTCTGAAACGCTGGCCTCCCAGGAACTCCTTTAATGGTCGTAAGCATATGGAAATGGCCTGGGTCGAGGTCAGGACCGTACAGGGATGTGGGAATAACTCCGAGTCGAGTCCCTGTAATGTGCAAGTGGTGTTGGTGAATGATTGCGTGTGCAGTTCCCACAGACAGATGCAGCTCTGGCCCATATGGGCCACAAGTTACTCATCTACTCATTTTTTGTTTACGGGAATGACTCTGGCTCAAGAGCCACCGCGGTCGGGATCATCATTCACGGACGTACCGTACGGCCCATTTAAAACATTTGCACCATTCAAATGCTTTACTGCATCAGCGTATTGCTACGCTGAGTCTCATCGGCGTATTGTGCTTGACGTCTTCTGTAAATGTCGATCGCCTCTTTTACGCCTTCATTCATGAAAATTTCATCACCACAAGTCGCGTTTTGACTTTAATGCCCCTCATGCACATCTTCAACATCATCTAGTCCCCAGTCAGTTTACACAAACGGTTTATGATGTACAGTAGGTGTATTTGTACAGTTTTTGACACCTAGCTGATTTCATCTGTTCGAGAAGCCAGGTCACAGCAAGGCAAAGAACATGAAAGACACCTCTGGTATTTTGCTTCTGGACGCACTAACATTCACTTTGTTCCAGCTTTATCTTGGTAAGGTTTAGGCGAATGTTGACCAAGGAATTTACACCCCTCAGTCTAGATCCTAAATCAATATCGACACTGAACTGTCTTCTTACTGTTGCTTGGCTCAGGTGCACAACAGGGAGAAAAAATTGGCATCGAGGTTTTTTTTGTTTGTTTTGTTTTTTTTGTATGCTCTAAAATTCACGTTTTTCTTCCTGCCCGCTAGGAGTTCCTTGTAAGAAATGATGCTCAATTAAACGCAGTTGGATAAGATTCCGGCTACCCGCCGTGCGCAATTAAGTCCACACGATCCTAAAATCTTTTCACCCTACGATGCAGAAACAAGACCTGCTTCTGTTCTCTTTGTTTTTCCAAGACACTTTGAGTTTGTACAAGGTTTCTCATGTATTTCTCAGGAGCCCGATGTTCACCTTTGACCTGAACACGGCTGTGGGTGACGTGGCCTGGTCACCGTACTCCTCCACTGTGTTTGCTGCCGTCACCATTGATGGAAAGGTAAGCTGCTTTGGAATACTGCTCATTGACGCACTACGGGGAACGCCAGCTAGCATAATCTGCTAGGAAACCGGAGTACCCGAGTTATTCATATTTAATCACTCACTCACTCATCATCTATACCGCTTAATTCTGTATTCAGGGTCACGGGGGGCCTGGAGCCTATCCCCGGAGACTTAGGGCACAAGGCGGGGTACACCCTGGACAGGGTGCCAATCCATCGCAGGGCGCACATACAAACACACACACACACACACACACACACACACACACACACACACACACACACACACACACACTACGGGCAATTTGGGAACGCCAATTAACCTAACCTACATGTCTTTGGACTGTGGGAGGAAACTAGAGTACCCGGAGGAAACCCACCAAGCACGGGGAGAACATGCGAACTCCACGCACACAGAGACGGGAATCGAGCCTGGCCGGGAATCGAACCCGGACCCTGGAGGTGCAATGCGACAGTGCTAACCACTACACCACTGTGCCGCCTCAAAGTTAATCAATAATGTAAAATTGATTTCTGTACACTAGATTTACCATATTGAATACAGTATTGTTTTATAGTATTGATGCTGAGAGATGTGTGTATTTGTCTCTGATGGTGGTTTCATCATTTACTAAGACATTCCGCGCACGCACACACACAGGAAGACTGTTAAAAAGTGTAATAGGTGTTAATGAAACAGTATAGCAGCTACACAATGGGATTCCACTTCTGGTGTTTCATAATGCCACACACACACACACACACACACACACACACACACACACACACACACACACACACACACACGCTGTCTGTTCGTGTTAGTTTCCAGCGACAGCCATTAACCAGCCTGACATTAACTGTTAGCCTCAGAACAGAGGCTGAGGAAATGTCCTGTTCCGTCATCTCCACTGTGGATACGCAATAGTAGGCGACAAGTTGCTCGTGTCAGCGGTGCGCTGCGCACTGTCAAGGTTTTCGAGCTTGTGATATAAAAAAATGTCAGTATAATATTTCTGCTAGTGTAGTGTTTATGAATATCACGGCTGGGCCTCTTGTGTAACGGATATCCGAGATACACAAGACTGAACAGATGCCTGAATGACACAGGGCTTGAGTTTGTTGTAGTGCAATAGATACTGTATAAATATGAGAAATTATATATTTAGAAAAAAAAAATGTTCTGTCTGTAGTAGCTGTGAATGAAAAAAACCTCTCTTTCTAGAGATTTGTTATCTCTAGTATAATGGCTGTGCTACTGTTAGTGTTACAGTTATCACCTTGAAGATGATTCTTTTCTATTAACAGCATCTACTGAACCATAGGAATTTCAGAGTGTAACTTTTTTTCTTTTTCTTTTTTAAATAATAACTAAACGACATCTTATTTTTAATCCATGCAAAACAGTCCTGACCTCGCTCCAGGCCATTTCCACATGTTTGGGCCATTGAAGGAGTTCCTGGGAGGCCAGCGTTTCAGACATAAAGTCTGATCATGGCTGCAGCGTACCGGGAACACTTTGTACCTCGATGTGATCCAAGCACCAGTGAAACGCTGGGATAAGCGCATCCGTGTAGCAGGGGATTATATAGAGACATAAAGGGAGTTTTTTTTTCTCTCAGAGCTCGGTTCTGTTATTATGTTCTCTGCAGAATCAAAGGTTTCGTAATATTCATTTCAGTGGATGAATAAGCACAATAATAAAGTTAACTGTCCGAGCCAATATATGAGTAAACATTAGAATAAAAAAAAAAATGATGGTGCATCCTGAGGGTTGCTGATTTATGTTGTTATTTCTTGCGCCATCCCTGAAATGTTTATTTAAATGCAGAGAAGCGAGCCAAGCTTGTGGATTACATTACAGAATACTTTTTTTTTCTCTCTCTCGAAGCAGATAAGGGCAAGGTTGAGAAGCATCTTTAATTTGAAGACAACTTTAAATGAGTGGGCGCCAAAAGAAAACTTCCTAAAAACATCAATCTTCCTGGAACTTTGGACCACAGAATGTGTTTACATTTACTGAGCAGTTCAAGCTAAGGGCCTCAACTTGCCCCAACAGGGGCAACTTGGTGTTCATGGGGGGGGGGGACTTTCCGAACTAGAGTCCAATGCTTTAACCACTGAGCTTTTAATTGAACTTAAATGCCGACTGCACACCCTGATGCTGTAAATGTGACGCTCCAAAATCTCAAAATGGAAAGACTTCTCCAAAGGCTGTCCCAGTGGGGACCGATTCCATATTCGTGTCCATCGTTTTGAAAAAGCTTGTTCAACAAGGAGAGGTGGTGAGCTGTCCACACACAGTACTTATGATGCATATACTACAGTATAGTGCATTACAGATGTTCAGTCTCGGATAAGGCTGCATCATATGAATGCATTCAGTTATACGTCTCACGGGAATGCCGCACCGAAGGAGGACATTCTTGTGAGCGTTTCTCATTTTCCACCGTTTCCAGCAGCGCCGGTTTGGCTTTAGTTATTTCAAGCTGTATTCCGTTAGATAGGAGCTGCGCTGAGCATTACACAGCCGTTCCTGGCTCTAGGGTCTTTATTAGTGCCAGTCAGATTGCGTGCCAGCGTGAGCGTGCAAGTCACAGTGTGGAAATAACGAGTAAGTGCCAGAGTCTCAGTAAGACTGGCGTCTCGTCAGAAGTCTGCTCCTTTCCTGCAGGCTGGGAAATTTCCACTCTGCGTTGTATTCGTTTGAAATAAGGTACAAAGAGGTACCGAGTCGTTATTATACTCGCAACAGCCTGAAACGGAACGTTCCTCGTGTAGAACGCTGTTGTGTACAGTGCATCGGTTTACACACTCGGGGCGCGGTCGCCGAAATTCGTCTGCGACACGACTCCATCGCAGAGCCCTGCTGTCGGTCAGTATGTGACTGTGTGCTTTCAGTGGGCCTCCTACAGTTACAGATGGCTCCTCCAGCCCTTACGGGTGTATTCTTGCGTTTCTGCGCCCCTGCCTCAGCTGCTTAGAATAGAGAAGTGCATTTAGTAATGCGCTGTGACTAACTATGAGCAATGCTGCTTGACTAATCCTTTACCGCGGGCACTCGCAGCCTCTGTCCGCTGACTCTCACTGACTGTCTTGCTCAGGTGGGTGGCCTAATGGCCATGAAAAATGATCAGCACCATAATTAGCCATATTTCTCTCTCTCTCTCTCTCTCTCTCTCTCTATTCTAATTCCCTTTCTAGCTTGTTCTCTTTTTATTCATCGCTTCTCACACTGCGATGTTCAAACCGAAAAGACGCAGGCTTTAAACGTATACTCCTTTATATACCGTATTTTCCGTCTATTGTCTGCACTGACCGTTAATCCTGCCTGCAGCGTCTCTGACTGGATACGATGTGTGTGTGTGTGGATATTATGAGATGCTTTTTCAGACTGCGTTATTTGTTTGTGAGCTTCAGCTCCTTCCTCTGATGCACTAGTGTCAGACTGCAGCAGTACTTTTTACTTCATTTAATGCCTCCGATTAAACGCTTCTGATAAACAACAGGGCATTTCTGGGCTGAAATTGTTCAGTTATTTAAAAAAAAAAAAAAGAAAGAAAAAAGGAAGCAGAAATCTCTCTAGGTGTGTGTGACCGTCCTGGACTTGTCTTTGCAGCAACCTTGCTCGAATTGCTGGAGCGGCGAATCAGAGCCGCACAATTTATTCCAAACATCCATTTTGTCCTTCAACGCTTCCTACCGTCCTGCCTTCCAACTTATTTATCTGAGTTCTAGAGTTAGGCTAAGAATAATCTTCTTTCGTCATCAGCCAAATACACTCCCGGTTCGGTAATCGGAGCGTGAACCACAGATGAGAAACTGAAAAAGTAGATCGGATAAAGATGAAGTTTTGTCTTAAAACGACCCCATTGTGTTAAAATTCACTCCAAAATTCTAAATCCCGGTAAAAATATTCAGTTGAGCTTTTCTTCATTCATATCTATTGGTGCAGGTGTTTGCTTACATTAAGTACTGTAAATAGCGCATTAGTTATTATTAGTTATTATTTTAAAGTACATTATTAAATTCTGCATATAACTGTTCATAACATCGCTTTTAGTCCACA
This sequence comes from Clarias macrocephalus, assembly GCA_011419295.1. Lineage (NCBI taxonomy): Eukaryota > Metazoa > Chordata > Actinopteri > Siluriformes > Clariidae > Clarias > Clarias macrocephalus. The sequence goes on from JAAGKR010002855.1 coordinate 41,921, forward strand.
TTTTGATTTCATTTATGGTGCAGGTTAAACTTCAGGCAGATATCCTGATATAATATACTGTAGGTTTTGTGTGATGCTGTGGCAAAATCTGCCTAGACAGACAGACGGAAATTTTCCTGGGATTGGTTTTGGATCCCCCTACAGTATGTATGAAATGATACAACTAATATACAGACAAAACTTTTATTTATATACAGTAGATTGCCAGCAGGTGGCTATTGACGTGGGTAACGGCTTCCACTCGGGTTGTGTAATGCGACGCCATGCAAAAAATGTAGTTAAGCAGAAAGTTTTTTTTTTTTTCTTGTAGGATATACAGTAGTGAAGTAAAAGTAAAAACTTTCCACTGATAAACTGCTCAAGTAAAGCACAGACATGTGAAATATGTGCTTAAGTACAATAATGAAGTTAATGTACTGTACACATTACCTTCTACCCCGGAGCAACACGACATATAAATGCAATATATACTGTAGAATGTGAAACCCTTTATCCATCCATCTACCTATTTTGAACTTGATCAAACCATCCCGTGAGCCGTCATGCCATGTGGTTTGAAGATGGGGTGATCCTAAAAGAGAGCACTTCCCATATTCTTATCAGAACTTGCACTCATCTGGCAGTGAACGTTCATTATAACGACAGTACAGTGGCACACGGTTCCAAACGGTGCATGAAAAACGACTCCCACAAAACCGTCACCGCAGTCACGGCCTGCCATACTCACTTTCGGATTCGTCACCCTCGTCACGTCTCAGAACCGAAAGTTCCAGAGATCTTTTCCTTCGGGCTTCTCGTTCCGAAATGGAGGTCACCTGGGCCATCGTGGCGCTCACACACATACCGCAGAGCCATTAATTTCCCCATTAATTTAAACGACCCTAATCCTGCTCTTCCGTCTGTCTCACAGGTGCACGTCTTTGACCTGAGTATAAACAAATACGAAGCCATCTGCCAGCAAGCCGTGGTGTCTAAGAAGACCAAGCTAACTCATATCGAGTTTAACCCCGTGTACCCCATCATCATCGTGGGAGACGACCGAGGCAACGTCACCAGCCTGAAACTCTCGCCCAACCTCCGCAAGAAGCCAAAGGTAAGAGGAGAAAGAAAAAAAAAAAAGAAAAAAAAGCTGCCCGCGGGAGCTCCTGGCTGCGAGCCTCAGCCTCAGGCACCAACATGTGATGTATTTATGACAGTATATTATTAGTTCTCTGGCTTAATCTCCATTTCCATTTTGCTTTACTTTCAATGACTTTATGCCAAGACAAGACTTTGATTTTGCACTAAAAATAACTGGAAAGTAATGTCAAATTAAAGGATATCATCACAGTTTAGTTAAAGTCAGCCACTTCATTTCCTTAAACTGTCGCCCAGTCCGCGCTTCAGGTTGCTGAACATGCTTGAAGGAGAGCGCCAGGTCTTATTCAGAAATGCTTTATTCCTACACTACACCCATCAAATTGTGCACATCATACATGTCGTCCATTTTTCAGTTATATCCAGACTTCTACGTTGTCCATTAAAAAAGAATGTTAAACTCAATTGATGGGAATGCAACTTAAGATAGGAAAGGAAACGTATCGACTCCAACAAAGTAGTGACACCGGAGACTCGTTCTCACTCGCTCATCGTCTATACCGCTTTATCCTGTATACAGGGTCGCGGGGGGCCTGGAGTCTATCCCAGGAGACTTAGGCCATGTCCGCACGTAGCCAGGTATTTTTAAAAATGTTTACAATTTTTCTACTTATTATTATTATTTTCTGTTCACACGACCTACGTTTTAAAAATATCTTCATCCACATGAAAATGCAAAATGTTAAGGTCTGTTAGGAGCATCGCTAATCAACAGGGAGCCAATCAGAAGCTTAGACAAAACGTCGTCACCGGTTCTAGAAGTCCGACGGGTCTCGTCCAAAACTGCCGTCGCTGTCAGTGTCGTCCGAGTTTCGCATGTAGCAGCAGTGAGCTACGTATTAAATGCAGGGGGCCTCTGTTAGCGCAATGTGTGAGTAACTGCGCATTTACTGTAAAAAGTCCGGTAAGTAACATCAACACAGACACTAGTTTACTGTACATAAGTCCACTATTGCACAAATATCCTCATAAACAATGCTGACGTCAAATCATGGAGACCGGCACACAGACCGTGACGTCATCGACACACAAGCGCACACGACACCACTGAAAACAGAGTTCTGGAAAATCTTCACTGTAAACCGTAATGTATTGAGACAAGAACATTAATATGGGCAGCAGCAGCACTACTGTCAGATCTGCTGTTAAAGAAAATGAATCAACACCTTCAGACTAGTCAGAGTTGAGAATCCACCAGCGCTTTGATACGTTTTAGCATTCAGGTCGTACGCTCAGACCGCGCTCGCCGAACTGCTCGGCTTCTGCGACGCAGCGGCCTTTCCGAGCGAAAGGTCGTCTCTTTATTCCTCATTTGCTCATTTCCTCCTCATCGTCATTCATACTCAACCGTAATCGTGCTGGTGAGCTACTTACTGTAGTTGAATCCTGATTAACATTCCACATCAAGCTACTCAGAATTCATGGATTTCTTTGCATTATTCATGCCAGTGATTGTTGGTTTTTTGTTTTCTGGAATGAATCAGTGATCATGAGTAAGAAGACCTAAGCCTGTACTGAGCAGGATAAATAACAGTGTCACATAGAATGAGCTGCTCCCTGCAGATAATGAGCATCTCCAAGCTTCCTCTCTCCCTCTCTCACACACACACACACACACACACTCTCCATCACACTCAATGTGCTTTAGAGATAAGCTGCCATCTGGGTGTTTGCCAAACTGCATGGATGTGCTCAGCGTACTCTTTTGTTATTGCAAAAACACAAGTTTTTTGTGGTCACTACAGTGCTGCGTCACCGTCAAAAACGTTTGTACAGATCGCTGCGGTAGTAAATGTAAATGTCACAGGCCAGCAACGCGCCACTGTAAGGAGCTGCCGAAATACTGTACTGTACACACTCCCCATCTCAGCAGCCGGCACTAGGATAGAGCACTGGTATAGGAAAAATAACCAATAGCATGCTGGTGTCATGCCGAGGGGCGTTGTTGACTCAGTCGCAGGTTTCTCGCCTACCATATGGAAGACCCGGGGTTCGATTCCCAGCCAATGCTCAAACCATGCAGTGCCGCTCCCAAGCCCGGATAAAATGGGAAAGCTCGTGCCAAGTTGTTGTGCGGATCTGTTGATCCGCTGTGGCGACCCTTTAACGAGAGCAGTCGAGAGACTAACAACAACAACAACAACATGGTACTCTCACAGAGAATGGGGCGGCATCCTTTCGCTTTTCTATCAATCAGAGCAACACTATCAAGCCTATCATTGAAATCTGGTTGGTAGTCGCCATGTAAATCAGGGTAAAGAAATAAAATAAAGCATGGCACATACAGTTAATCCATATACAGTATCGTTACGGTTCATATTGTACAACATCTAGAATACGTGTTATTTTAGCAGTAGCGACTCTAAATACTCTTGTTCTTTCTTTTCGTCTCTCTTGAAGTTGAATAAGACAAGAAACACAGCTTGGAACGTTACCAAGCAACCGTACAGCCCTCTGCCTTAAAGACATCCCTGGAAAACTTAAAGTTGCAGCTTCATCCCTAATTGTTACAAAAGCACTCGAGATTCTTTATGTCACATAAATATATTGTATGTCACTTCAATTGTATTCATATAGCGCTTTTAATAATGGACATAGTCACAAAGCTGATGTACAGTACAGGAATAAAAGTCATGCATACAGTATACACCAATCGGCCATAATATTGAAACCTTTGCATTGAGGCTCAAGTTGTGCCACCGAAACAGCTCTGACCCCTTGGGACGTGACTCCACAATGCCTCTGAAGGTGTGCGATGGTTTCTAGCACCAGGACATTTCAGCTAGAAGTGGTAAGGTGCGGTCTCCATGGATCAGTTTTGTCCGGTGACCATGTCCATGTTGTCCATGATCCTGTGACCAGGTTACCGATTATTACTTGTACGTAGAGCACACACTGGCCTTTCATCATGTGGATGGTGTAAATATGTCAGATTCATGTGCGACTTTTAAACTTCTGTCAAACTACGCATAAAAAAAAATAAAAAAAATACAGTTTCAAACTCTGGCATAAAATCCGTCAGATTGTTTTGAACACAGTACTGAATTCATGAAAGTCTTGAGGCTAAATTATACCACTCAGAAAGACTTTATATTTGGGGTAAAGTGACCGCTGACTTTTTTCTGCAGACCCTCCGTTTTCACTTTTCATGAATCTGTAAGACCAGGTTGGCTCTGGTGACCCCAGGACTCGAAAGTATTGATGCCTTAGCTGTTTACACCTATACACGCAGATTCCTCACAGGTAATCAGGGAGAGAAAGGAAAAAATCTATTGTTTCTGAAACATTCATTGAAATGCAATTCTCATGCACAAAAAAAAAAACAACCCAACAGCAAGAATATGTTAAGGTATATCATGAGGTCACATCGGAGCACATTTCACACAGCGATGCAAAGCCAGCGTTTATTTAGCGAGTATATATTTGTGCTTTGTTCTTTTGTGTTATTTTATTGGGAAACTGATTTTACATTTCGTCTGCTTTGCAAAAGTTGCCCCCCTCTTTATGACTGAAATAAATCTGTTCATATCACTGCACGCTTTTATCTCCCCTTTGATCCACACGCTGCTGATATGAGCAGCTTTGTTTCAGTCATAATATGCCCAGATAATACAAAGTGGGGCGAATTTTGCAAAGCAGGCAAAATGTAAAATCAGCACCCCAGAAAAGCTACATGGCACAAATAGACATTCGCTTAATATAGCGATGTGAGCAGCTCTATTTCACTCTCCATGGAGAGTGCAGACGAGAATCTGACATACTGTACATCTGTTTGTTTATTTGTTTTTTTTTGTTTGTTTTCAAACATTTATTTGCCAAATAACTTTTAGGAAAGTAAACCGTTTAAATTCATCAGCGCTTTGATATAAGCTCTTATTAGCGCTGCCACGTCACAGCAGAACCAGTCCCTATGCATCATTTCATTTCTTTATTCTACACATGGCTTTCTTCTCAGAAAAGGTCGACTTCTAAAAGAATCGATACGCTGCTCTTTTAACTGCTAAGAAAGTAGAAAAAACAGTCTACATCTCGTGGTAGTCTTTTACAAAGTCGATCATGTCTGACCTTTATGTTCCCCGAGTTGTCGTATTACCCCGCTTGGGGTTTATGTGTGTGTGTGTGATTGTGTACTTTAGATCAATGGAGTCCCAGTCTGGCCCGCGGGGTAGCACAGAGAATATGCCTGTGACAGGAAGGAGCAGTGAACATCGTCCAGGCCTCCAGTATCACTCCGGCGCACAGGTTTAATAAAAAACAAGCGTAACCCATATGAAAATTAGGTCCTGTTTTTATGATTCGATTTTAAACTTTAATCCTAAGGGCTTTAGTATAAAATATCTAAATGTAAAAATTACATGTCAGGGAAAAGCAAAGAATCCGACAATAACAGTCACATACAGTACTGTGCAAAAGTCTTAGCCACCCTATTTTATTTGGATATTTTTTTAAAATGTTCAATTTCAGAACTTTCATCTAAGATTTCTAAATTGTCTTGTCAGTAAGAAAAACAATACTTTATAATATAATTAAATACTCATTAGAATAACTTCTCACATATAAAGAGCCTCATCATTATGCAGGCTGTGCCTTTATGATTAGACATTTTTATGAGTCATTTCTGTCTCATTTTATTTTAGACCAAAGCATTTCCAAAGTATGGATGTGTCTCCAATTTTCCTCCTCAGTTACACATTCTCAGTCCCTGCTAGTTTCTCTTGTATTATAATAGTTAATACATTTGCAATTAGGTCATCGGAGCAGTCGAGTGTTAAGGGCCTCGCTCAAGGGCCCAATAGGGCCAACTTTGTGGTGGTGGGACCGTCCTCCAATGCCTTAACCACTGAGCTACCCCTGCCCCTACAAGTCTGACTAATTATTCGTTGTTTAGTCTGTTGTTCCGCTTGCCTGATGTTCCCTACAGACACACACGAGTCTACAGGGTCACTAGTGCTGTTTACATTTACACAGAACAGACGAGTTACAAACGCAGAAGGCAGAGTCGAAGGTGCAGCTAAACAAACGCACCTTACATGCCTGCAAGGCTTCATAACATGAAAGACGGCGAGCAAATACCATGGAAATTTCGACTTCATGAACAAATGAATACAAAAGACAATGTGAACGGCGCTGGTACTGTAAGTCACCCTGTTCTCAAATTCCTTTATATTTAAATAAATGTACAGAATCTCACCGTAATGCATATAAAAATGTATTTATGTGTCCACCTTTATAACCATTCCACATACATCTTTTTAAATATGTCCTCAGGACACTTGATGAACAAGATGTGGAATCCCTAAAAGAGCGAGTCTGTAGTTGTAATTAATGTAGCTTGTACAGAACAAAGGCGTGATGGTGTAGAAACAGGCGTTTTTATTTCTTTTTATACCAGAGCAGTTTGCCAATAACCACAATTTACTGTTACTAATTAAAGACCATCATGCAATATTAAAAAGCCAGTTAGTTCCTGATATCGCTTCCATTATAGCAGTTATAAACAAAAATGTTAGGAAACAAAGTTACAGCTTCAGCTCTGACACTCAAGATATGTGTGCTGTGGTAACGTGACACCAAGTTGTCAGTATCAAATCCTTCAAGTCCTCCAAGTTGAGAGGTGGATTGAACTTGTCTTCCAGAATGTCCCAGAGATGCTCGATCGGATTGAGATCTGGAGCATTTGGAAGCCTCAGACTTAGTGTTGTGTTCCTCAAACCATACTTAAACCATTTTTGCAGTGGGTCAGGGTGCATAATCCTGCTGAAAGAGGCCACTGCCATCAGGGAATTCAGTTTCCATAGAAGGAGGTGCTCGGTCAGAAACAAGGTTTAGGAAGGTGGTACGTACTAAAGTAACATCTACATGTACATGGATGGCAAGACCCAATGTTTCTCAGCAGAACATTGCCCAGAGCATCACTTTCTCAACTCATTCAATGCCCGGTTGCTCCTCCTTCTTGCCTTGATCCTGGTGCCATCTCTTTCCCAGGTAAGCAACACTCATGTACCCATCCATCCATGCATCCATCCATCCACATGATGCATTAGACCTTGTTCCATTCCTCCCTGGGCCAGTTCTGATGCCCACATGTGCATTGTAACCACTTTTGGCAGCGGGCATACTGTAGTTCAGCATGGGCACTCTGACTGGCCTGTGTAGCCCTATAAACTTTTTCAGCAATTTGAGCCACAGTAGCTCTTCTGTTGAATCGGACTACACGGGTCAGCCTTTCAATTCAATTCAATTTTATTCGTATAGCGCTTTTAACAATTGACATTGTCACAAAGCAGCTTTATACAATCAAAAGAAGTTTGTATGAGATGTGAACGTGTATGAATCAAAATGATCAGATAGTCCCTGATGAGCAAGCCGAGGACATCGGCGACAGTGGCAAGGAAACACTCCCTGAGATGGCAGTAGGAAGAAACCTTGCGAGGAACCAGACTCGACACGGAACCCATCCTCATGACTCCTCAGCGAACAGCTGTCAGTATCAGCCGAGACCAGGACCGTCTTCATGGAAAAGTGGAACCGTCCCCAGTCACCACACGCATCCCAGACAGACCACACGGCGCATCCATGGGACGAGATCTCCAGCCAGAAGTGGGACACCAGGACGAGTCAGAGAGGTCCAGGGGGCAGAGGGGGTCTGGATCATTGGCAGCTCAGAGCGACATGTATAGACAGGGAGAGAGAAGGAAAGAGAGAAAGATAGAGAGAAGAAGAGAAGGAGAAATGGCAGTCACTGTTAGACAATTTATAAAGTGAATGTATATTTAGTGCAGAATAACTATGACAGCTAGTTAATAACTTATGACAACTATAAGAACTATTTTGTTATTTAAAAAGTTCATGAAGTCCTCACTGCTGTATGATACAACAATCGAGCAGCACTGAGAGCTTTTTTTTTTTTATAGTTCAGGATGCTCGTCTTCCATGCTATTTAAAAAACTATTTAGTTTGATGCCATTTGCGTTCTAATTTCTGAGCGGTCGGTTTTAAAGTGTGTGTGTGGGGTCATTATACCAGGGAGCGAGTTTTCCTTTTTCCTTTTAACTGGCGCGACATTATCTAAGGTATAACGAAATGTCGACTCTAAATATTCAGTCGCCTGATCGAGTTCTGTGGAGCGAATCAAAGCTGGTGGGAGATTACTGATAAAGCTCTGTGTGGTAGTTGATGTGAACGTGCTGTATGTTTAGTGTGGTAGTGCGGCGCTGTGCGTACATTATTACTATGAGACACTTTAATCGAGACAAGATAGTGATCTGAGATAACTTCAGACTGTGGAATTGTGATTAGATTTCTTATACTTACTCCGAAGGATAATATTAAATCTAAAGTGTGACTTGCTTTATGAGTGGGTCCCACTACACACTGATTTACTCCTACCGAGTCCAGTATGGACATAAATGCTGTTCTTAGAGGGTCTTCTGGATTCTCAAAATGAATATTAAGGTCTCCAGCAATTAACGCTTTGTCTACAGAAACGACCTGGTTTGAGAGAAAATTTGCAAATTCACAGAGAAATTCAGAGTACGACCCTTGGGGGTCTGTAAATGATGATTAGCGGGATCGACTGAGCTGACTTCATATTTGTAGCTACACTTTTAATGTGACTATAGAGAACTCCAAATGCCTTAAATTTGTGTCCGTGTTTTTGTACGATAGTCTTACAGATTATCGTTGTAAATAACCGCGACTCCTCCTCCTCTACCAGTTAGCCCAGGCTGGTGTATTTAGCCGTATCCGGGAGGACTAGCTTCATTCAGAGCTACATACTCGTCTAGTTTAATCCAGGTTTCTGTTAAACAGAGTATATCAAACTCCTGATCCGTGATAGATGTGAGAGAGCTAATATTTAACAGTCCTGGCTTCAGATCAGAGGTGCTGGCTGTGTATTCAGTGTGTTTAGAATTTTTGGTCCCTGTAAACAGACTCTTTCTAAATTTGTGTTTCGCTCGGGGAACAGACACAGTCTCAATATGATGAACCCTGAGTGACGACTCTATGCAGCTAGCAGACGGTCGGTTTAGCCTGTCTGTCTGCTCCCTGGCCTGGGCTCTGGATGGTCACCGATTAACTAGGCCTCTTCTGAGACTATGCGCTATACTTCAAGAAATGAGAGCAGCACCTTCCCGAGTGGGATGGACACCGTCCCGCCCGAACAGGCCAGTTTTGCCCTCAAAGGTCTTCTAATTATCTATGAAGCCCACATTATTTTCAGAGCACCACCTGGACATCCAGTGGTTCAGCGACCATAACCCGCTATAAGCTATGTCGCCACGTCTGTCAGAGCATACTTCTTCATCGGACATCGCCTTCGCTAATTTAAACGCCTCTGAAAAATTATTCGTGCTAATTTCTGACTGACTAAGGCATTTATCGTTAGCTCCAGTATGTACAATTATCTTGGAGAACCTATGTCCTGTCCAAGGGCCCCAAGATTACCCGCCATGTCCGGTGCCCTGGCTCCCGGGATACACCTGACCACTGCCACTGGCGCCCCTAAAGGCCTAGCTCATTTCACGTACCTCAGTATAGAGTCTCCTATAACCAGAGCTCTTTCAGGTTTCTCAGCGGGTGCATCACTGAGGAGAGCAAACATGTTGGACACGTGAAGCCCAGAGGAGGTGTGCTCCGGTAGGCTAGCCTCAGGGTTAGCTTTGGCTGAAAGAGTATGCCGTCGAGTCGTCACCCACTTGCCCCGCTGTGAGGGCTCTAATGCCGTAAATCTAGTTACCATCATTATTTTTGCTCCCCACATGCAACAATGTGTCTTGGCCGCCCATGCCCCTGTCTCTGGTTTTCCTTCATTGAACTACGTTTAATATGTGCTGACCAGTGCAGACCAGGTGACCAGATGACCTAGTCATCTAGGCATCACAATTTGTCCCTGGTCAACGTTGCTCAAATCCCTAAACATGCCCATTTTTTTTCAGCTTCCAACACATCAACTTTAGGGACAACTTGTTGTCTAATATATCTCACCGACTTCCAGCTGACTTTGTAATGAGATAATCAATGCTATTCTCTTCACCTTCCAGTGGTCGTAACGTTATGACTGATCATTGTACATAAACCTCAGCATTCCTATCAGAGCTGCTGTTATAGGCCATTAATCAACACTTTTTTTCTACCCTATCATCACCGGACGATAAATAACAATGCGTCAGCCATTGGATAAATTGCAAGTCGCCATGCCTTCACTTTAGTGTATTACTTGGCAGCACGCTATTATCTGTGAAACGGCCTTTCTCTGGTCAAGTGACCACACAATGCTGCAGCCAGCTATCTTATTGCAAAAAAATATTGATTTACATCATCTACTGAAATGCGATATTTGCCAGGACCCTTATCTCCTCGTCTTCTGCCTGGAACCTCATCTCCTCTCTGCTTTTAAAAGCTGTTAAGTACTTTTTAACTGCTTGCTGAACATGACAGCAATTAAGAACTGTTTGGAACATTCACTGCTTTCTTAACAAAAGATGCAGACTCAGCATTCCGCAAAAGTTCTTCTAGAAACTTTGGTACTTCTTCTGATTTACAGTCTCTGAATTACTCAGCAGGCATTAAATCGAAGTGCTGCATTACTTTTTGGTCTGATGAAAGGAAATGAGTGTTGACTATACAGCTACAGTCTCATCTCATCATCTATACCGCTTAATCCTGTGTACAGGGTCGCAGGGGGCACGAGTCGGGGTACACCGTGGATGTGGTGCCAATCCACCAAGGGCAATTTGGCAACACCATTTAGCCTAATCTGCATGTCTTTGGTCTGTGGAAGGAGTCCGGAGAACCCGGAAACCCACCGAGCATGTGGAGAATATGGGGGGGTAGGAATCGAACCCGGATCCCGGAGGTGCAAGGCGACAACGCTAACCGCCAAGCCGTCGTGCCGCCTCAGTCTATACCTGTATACTGTATATACTGTAGAATGCACCGAGCGTTTGAGAAGCATGTACTGTATGTTATTCCTTTATAGAAGGGAGCCACAGAGAACTCGTGCGGAACAACAGAAGGGAGGACAAAGACAAACTGTTCAATTAGTTAGTGTGTCAAGGACATTGTGAGGTCTCGGCATGAACAGTCAAAGCTAATATTGTGCTCAGAGCTCTAATTTAGAGTCAGAAGTTACTCTACTGGGGCAGGGACATAAGGTTGGAGGGATGTGTAGCTTAGAAATCTCGTATGAAGAGGTTGACAAATCAGGAGTTCATTTAACACATTTGTGACGTTTACATTATGTTACCGGCACAAGCATGATATTCTTAGCGATACTGTGGATTAATGCTGACTATTTGGCCTTGTGTCAGTACATGAATCAGCACTTTTTAGCCAATTCAGATGGACTACACTGTAAACCCTAATGCGCAAAGTAATTAAACATCTTGAGTGCTGTTAACTTAAATAATTACAGTTAGTTCAAACTAATAGACGTTAAGAAGTGTTTAGAACTTTTGGGTATTTATGAGTTTGTAGAAAGGACAATTTTCAAGTTAGCTGAACAAATCTGATATTTTAAGTAACTGTAAGTACTTTAACAGTAACTGTCACCTTAATGTTCCACCAACTTAAAATCTTTCGGACTAGCGATTTTGTATCTGACCTCATCAGGGCAATAGGGCACTGGCGGCTCAGTGGAAGAGAATCTGGTGTAAAACCCGTGCCAAGCTTGTGTGCGGACCGGATTGTCTGCTGTGGCGACAGCAACAACAATTTATTTGATTTGCAACAAATTCAACAAACTCAAAAATTTATAGTTTTGTTTACTTAAGATTGGAAACATCATTACTTAAAAAAATTTATGTAACTGATAACCTCAAATTTTTTGAGTTCTGCCAACTTATTCGGGTTTACAGTGTAGATAATACATTTATTTTTCCACCCCGATCCATCCGCAGTCTTGCAGGGTGGCCATGTTGCAGGAAAGTTTCCAGACAAACTAGATCACAAAAAAAAAAAAGTAAACAGAAAACAGATCTGTATTTTTCCTGTCTTCTTTAATCTCCCACTTATTCATTCTTTGTACTGCTTATCCTGTAGCGTCATGGGGGCGGGGGGGTTGGGGTCCTATCCTATCCCACGGTACATCCTGGACGGGTTGCCAAACCATCACAGGGCAGACAAGCACACACACACACACCGGGCAATTTGGGAACGCCAATTAGCCTACTGTGAATGTCTTTGGATTGTTGGACTGTTGAAACCTACCAATCACAGTGAGAACATGCAAACTTCACCCACACAGACCTGGGAATTCAACCCTGACCCATGGAGGTGCAGGGACACGGTGCTAACCACTATGCCACCCGTGTCCTTTAATCGTTTGCATGGAACGCCAGTATTATCACCTTGTTCAGCCATGATCCACTCCCTAACCCCTTTTCCATCACTAGTCTCAGAGCTCTGTTTGAAAATGCTCTTACGATGTGAAACACAGCCAGCCTATCAATGCAAAAAGCACCGGAATATCTTTATAATTCCCAACAGACATGGTTCTGTGCATTATAGATACACTGTCTGCACTTACACTTTACTTCCTTTGCTTGGAAGCTCCAGACTGGAAGGCTTAAAAAAAAAAATACTCTTATAGACTTTCACCCACAACCTTCTTCCAAAACCATCCCAGTGTGACAGGAAAACCACCACCGTGGCAACCATACAACGGTTCTATGTATAAATGAAATCAACCTGAATGTGTGGATATGATCCTAAGGGCAACGTGTGTTTGAAATGAAGGAGGTTGGATTTGTATAAGGCATCTGTTTGGCGAGCCACCGGCATAAAATGAGAAATCAGATGACTGGAACTGAACGCTCCCAGATGACAAGTCTGATGTAAAAATCGATTTAATTCAGTTCAGCAGGTGCTGGCAGACAATTCCCATCAGCATTCTGAATTGCTCCTAAGCATTTTTAGTTTTTTTTTTACGGAGCTAAGAGTTTGTGCAGAATAATAATAAAGGATTTAATCAACGGAAGGAGATTGTCCTTGAACAACGGGGGAGCTTCATCAGCAGAAGTGGAAATGCTAACAGCTCATTTGGCAGCTTCATCAAGCAGATTATTACGTTTTGTATCTGGTCCAGAAAAATGATGCAAGGGCGACAAAGGGGCCGACGTCTATAATTTGTAGAACGATGACTATATGGCTGATGTGCTTTCCGGCAGGGGCAGAATAAGAAGGCCTATAATTGAGAATGTCAGACTGTGTCAGAGTGTAGACTGTACAGTATAGCACCAAAAAGCTGCTGATCTAAAATAAAGACCTGGTGACATCCGGGACTTGAATCATCAACGGCAGCAATATTATCGGAGCAATATTAAAATAAGCTTTAACTCGATTCAGTTTCGCAGCACGGTGGCCTCGCACCTCCAGGGCCCGGGTTCGGTTCCCGCCTCGGGGTCTGTGTGCATGGAGTTTAAACGTTCTCCCTGTGCTTGGTGGGTTTCTTCCGGATATTCCAGTTTCCTCCAACAGTCCTAAGACATGCAGATTAGGTTAATCGGTGTTCACAAATTGCCCATAGTGTGTGCGTGTGTGTGTGTGTGCCTTGTGATGGATAGGCACCCCGCTCAGGGTGTACCTCGCCTTGTGCCCCAAGTCTCCTGGGAAAGGCTCCAGGCCCCCCGCGACCCTGTACACAGAATAAAACGATATAGACGATGTGTGAGTAAGTGAGCGAGTAAATTCAGTTTGATTTTTAATTACTTTTCATTTATTTGTATTGCACATTTAACAATGGATGTTCTTGCAAAGCGGCTTTACAGAAATAACAATTCTAGACATAAATTGAATGTATTTATAGATTTAGCAGTTTCTCCCGAATGAGTCAGTGGAGGAAGCAAATGTTTTTTCGACACAGGCTGCAAAGTGCATAAAGATACCAGTTCAGCATCAGCAGTACACTAATCACCAGCCCGAACATCTGTCATCATCTGCACCTGGTTCTCACTGGCTCATGCCGTAAGTTAGATGCTTTTTATGAATGATTCATAGCACACTGTGAAACAGCTCAGGTACAGGGATTGGACTGAAAATGAGAGACAAAAACTTGTCAAAGATGAGAGACACAAAAGCCATTCAGGATCCCTAGAGAACTAGACAACATTAAAAATGCAAGAAAGTCTGTCTTATTGAAAGTATGATGAAATGAGGGCTGGCTTGAGACTTTTGCACATTTCCCATTTCTAAATATCTTATAACAGGAAGAAAGTAAACTTCTGAAAATGCATGAAAGGCTTTAGAACACTTGAGATTGTGAAGATTGTGGTTGATTTTATTCCCCATTCAAATCTAGATAAGGTAATTTGAAGTTGCAGACATGCCTGAAAAACTTTATCAATAAATCTCTAGAGATAAGTCCACAAGATCAATAAGACACAGCTGGAGTTTCTTGACTTCCCTCAGTCCTAATTTAATATGATCTAAGTATGATCTCCACTGACACACAAAAACAACATTTATGAGAAATGTATTAATGCTTAGATTAAAAATCCTTTAAGGACCTCTGAGATTGCAGGAAACCTTTAGATTTTTGCTCCTGCAACTTTTAAAAGTGTTCATAAAATTCATTCAACTAATGACCTAATTAAGTCAGTCTTCTCAATTGTTATTATTTGGTGGATTTGGTTTTACTCACATACCTTCATGTAAAAAGCTGAAAGCATTAAATCTGTGCTGTTAGCATGCTTTCAATTTTAACTTTTCCCCTTAAAACAGTGCAATCTGGAGCAACATTTCTGCTGATGTTTTTTATTTATTATTATTTTTAAAGGCGTAGCAATGCTCTCACTAGCCTGCTATTTAGGCATATTTTTATCAGTAAAAAAAAAAAAGGCTGAGTTAATCGAGAAAGAGGAAGCTTTTGTCGCTGCTGTGGCTTTAGAGCCAGAACATGAAAGACAAGCTGCTTATACAGTATGTTATGTTCTGATTGTGTGGGAGACGTTACATCATGACTGGACAAATGCTGTTATTTTAGTTAGATTGCTTGATAAAATGATAAAAGATAAACTATACTGTATATATACAGTTATATATACAGGGTTGCGAGCATAATTTATTCCGGAAGCATGCTTGTAATCCAAAGCACTCATATATCAAAGTGAATTTCCTTGTAAGAAATCATGGAAACTCTGATGATTCATTCCGCAATCCAAAAACATTATATAAAACATATTAACCTGCACTTTACCTTTGAAACTAATCGTAGCTGGTGTAAGATGAGAAAGAGAAGTGGGCGGGGGGGGGGGGGCATTGGGTTCCATGTAGGAGAAGTTTCTCACACACACACACAAATGGAATCAATGCTCCTGACAGAGAGTCAGAGGCTCTGGAAACTGGAATCTTTAACAAGGAACCGCTCTAATGACATTGCTTTTGCCTTTTGAGGATTTCAAGGAATGTGATATTGTATTGTCATTAAACAGATTCATCTCACACACTGCTACAGCCTTTTTCTTCACAGAGGCCGTTGTTGCAGTATATTTATTAAAGAACAGTCACTACAATTGGACACAAAGTAAAAAAAGAAAAAAAAAAGAAAAATGCTTACACATGCACACACATAGTCACAATGTTAAAATCTGGACTATATGAGTGACGCACGTACACCGAGACTGAGTGGGGGAGATGATTACCCACAATCCCACAGCACAAGAGAGAAGAACCATTGGCTCAGCGATCACGTGAGGCTCGGCAGACAAAGCGTATATGTACTACAGTACACGTATATCAACCTCGCTCGTTTAAAATGTATTTAAAATATTTAGCTTGTCTTGCAAAACGCTCGCAGACCAAGTTACCACTATGTGAAAACTATTTCCAAGCTCTTAGATACATTTTATAATATGTTTCTCATCATTCAGATTAAATATGTAATATAGATAACAAGCAAATATCAAGAAAGCTAATCTTGTAATGTTGAAACAGTGCTAACCATTACAAATATTTAGCTATACTCAAATGCCGTTCTTTAAATCACATTAAGATGCAAATATTCCAATAAATCAACCCGATCATTCTGTAGTTCTAATAAGCTTTAAATGTCAGTAATTACTAATCATTTTTATTTGTCATGTGCGCTCTCTCATGACATTTCTAGATGACAAGCTGCCATGGAGCAGTGTGCTCACAGTCCCAATGCGTCTCCCCAGAGTGCACCTAGTGGTCAGAAATGGGAACTGCAGTAAGCACTATTTGACAGTGACTGGGGCAGGAATCAGAGTGCCCCATGCTCTATCAATATTGTCATTAGAGGAGGAGCAGTGGACACTACAGTTATTGACAGGCTCTCATGTTTTTTTACTCTAAATTTGACTAGTTTTAAAATACTCTGTGATCAATATATAATTTTTTAGCAAACAATAGAATTAAATCTAATAAATGTGCATATGTGCTGCAGTGTGTCTATGATGCGCTTAATTTCTGTTGCAGAATATATTGCAAAGATCAGGGAAGGATGAGGGAAAAGTGTGTTATGGAGTGGATAGCAAGTGCATTGTTCTACCATATAGATTAGTATGGTACTGTGGAGCACGTGCCAGGATACTGTCAGAAATATGTTATACATGCATACTTGCCATAATAGTACTGTTCATATAGTAACCTCTGCAGTGACATTTCGTGAATTCCATGATTATTGGGTACCAGAGTTCAGCAGGTATCTAATATGGTACTGCCTGTACTATACCATACAAGTATTACTGTCAGTACTAATATAGCTGATATTTTACTGTATGTACAAACATACCATCATAAAAACCTGCTAATATTTGGTAGCCACTGTGGTACCCAGTAAGAGTCTTGGTACTCCGCAAAGTATTATGGTACCCACTGAAGTACCAACCCTGGTACTCTATATAGTCCACTGGTGCCTACCATTTTAATGTCTGAAGTACCATGGTAATACTATGAAATATTATGGTATGTACTATAGTTTACCATAGTAGGTATTTTATGCGTTTTTTTGAGAAGAACCTGTAAATTCTGCTGAGACCTGGTTCATAATTTTCGCTCTTTCCTAAACACACCTGCTGTGTAGAGCATTGATGAATAAACGTGTCTCAAAACGAGCTGTTCACTGGTTGCCTTCATGTTGTAAACTGCCTATTACGGCATTACTCCCTTAATTATAGCCTCTCAACTTGAATTTATTTGAGGCAACAGTATGCCATTATTGAGGTTTTCCTGCCACATCAAAATATATAGTCAAAAGCAGTTGATGGTATCAGACAGACTGAACAAAACCGGCCTTCACAATCCTCATAGAATTTTAATACAGTGAAGTTAAATAAATCTTAAAATTAAGGCCTTGTTAGAGTTTTATCAGATGTAATGTCACTTTAATCAACATATCCTACAATTTCAGAACAAGCTTTAAATGTCAGTAATTGCTAATAAAGTTTGTCATGCACGCTTTCAAGATGATGTCCCATTTCTAGACGATGCTCTCTAGTATGCTCACTGTCCTGTTGGTCACCATAGAGTGCACCTAGTGGTCAGAAATGGGA
The DNA here is from genome assembly GCA_011419295.1 of Clarias macrocephalus. NCBI lineage: Eukaryota > Metazoa > Chordata > Actinopteri > Siluriformes > Clariidae > Clarias > Clarias macrocephalus. Next base: position 59,572 of record JAAGKR010002855.1, read on the forward strand.
ACTGCAGCAAGCACTATTTTATAAGGACTGGGGCAGGAATCACAGTGCCCCCATGATCATTAGAAGAGAAGCAGTGGACACTACAGTTATTGACGGGCTTACATGTTTTCTTACTCGAAATTTGGATAGTTTTAAAATACTCTTTGATCAATATATAATTTTATGTAAAAAAATTATAGCAGTGTGTCTATGATGCACAGGATACAGTATATTGGAACGATGAGGGAAGGAGGAGAGGAAAGCGGGTTAACGGAGTGGATGGCGCACAACAGAAATGCGCACTTGTTAAGAAATTTCAGAATCACTAAAGTCACAAAAAGGTCTCCCATTATTTTCCATCATCATACTCAGGAGTTATAAATTAATATTTTCTATGGAAACCCATCACTGTGAGCTATTTTTAAGGAGATGTTTCTGCATCAGTGTTGAAGCCTCAGTGGATTTAGGCTGGCATATTTTCAGAGTTATTTATATCCTCCTAATAGACTGCCTTTTTCTTGTAGTTATTGACTGCGCGAAGCAAAGATACTTCATAAAAAATTATCTTCCACATGATGAATGAGAATGAATAATCTAGAGGAAGGTTATATAACAGCTTAGTTTACACGGACCTTGTTTTCTCCAGCAGTCAGCAGTTAGTGGGATTTAGCTCAGGGTTTAATGACTCCAAGAATAAAACGGATTTATTTGCAGTTTTTCGACTGAACCGCTCCTCGGGGTGTCTTGCTAGGTTCATTAGAGCGTCTGCGAGGTCAGTAACCATAGCGATGATCTTTGATGGGGCGCGCGGCCCATTCTGCGCCCTTTCCTCGCCTGAGGAAATAATGTGTCTAAATAATTGTCAGCCCAAAGCAGAGGTGCTTGCCTGTCTTCCACGTCTGTGCTGTCTCAGTGCTGTCTGCGCTCTGGCTATACATTTTAAACAACAGGAAAAGCTTTTTTTTTTCCCCCCGGGTTCTTACCTCGAGATGAGAATAAACATTTAAATTAGTCATAGTTACTATTTGATATTTACAACATGACCTTAAGTGACTCATCTAAAAAGGCTCACTCTTTTTTTATTCTCTCATGCTCTTTCTGTTCGTAGGAGAAAAAGGGTCAGGAGGTGCCCAAGGGGCCGGAGGTGGAGATAGCAAAGTTGGAGAAGCTGCTGAGTCTCCTGAGGGATACCGACAGTCCTGAACAGAAGTAACCTACTGTACTAACACCTCAAGTGCTCTGAACCATCACATCAGTCCAGGATTGTAGTCTTACATAGCACACACACATACACACACACACACACACACATACACACACACATACACACACACACACACACACACATACACACACACATACACACACACACACACACACACACACACACACACACACACACACACACAGATAGCAAAGAAATGTTGCAGGAAGAAGAAACTGGAAGCTTTAATCTTCCTTCTGGCTTGTTACTATACTGTATAAATACACTCCCTGCCCAAAAAAAATAAAAATAAAAAAGCCAGAAAGATGAAATTATTGTGCGGCATCAAGCAATGGAAACAACTAAGGAGGTTACAAATGACCAGAACTGGCTTAGGAATAATATATTTTTTTAAAAAACCTTGAAATGCTAAATATTAGAATTTCGAGTAATAGAAAAAGGTCATGTGACCAGACGAGTCCAGATTGATCCCTATTCCAGGGCGATGGGCGTGCCGGGGTAAGAATGGAAGCGCGTGGACTGATGCATGAGGAATCATTTTCATGGACATGAACACCATAGCGTGTGATGTAATCAAAGCTAAACGTGACTGAATGAAATCTTTAGTGTGTTTGACTTTTTTTTTTTTTGGCCAGGCAGTTTACAATATGTAATGAATGAAACGCAACAGGACGTGCTGTTAGAGGAAAATAATCAATAACAGTGTAGAATGATGTGGCGGACCCAAAGCGGAATCACTGTAACTACCGGACATTGATTACTTTACACTAACAGCACTTTCTGAAGTGTTTCGTTCATCTGATATTAGAGCAATTCGCTGATAATGATGATGATTCACTTACAGCACTGTGCAGAAGTCTCGAGCCAGCCCTCACCATCTTTATATTTTGCTTCCAAAGAGCCAGACTTTCTTGTGCAGATGATGAGGGATGATCAGGCCGGCGATTAGTATACTGGGTGTGGAGTGGTTAAACAACGGACGAGAGGGGAAATGAGGTCGCTGCTGAGGTTGTGACAAACAACCAAATTTGAAATTGCAGCCTGTTACAGTAAAACATTTGCTTTCATTCCTCATTTGATCATTACTTTTGCACAGTACTGTATATTAATTAAATTGTGAAATAACTGAAAGTTCCGATCACTTACATTAGAGCAACTACGGTATAAATCATCCTTCCTCTTACTATTATTATGATGATTATGATTATCATAAAAAAAAATGATATTAGAATATTCGAACAACTCCATGAGTGTCAGAGCTGCTGTTATGGAAAATCAATCAACCCATTGTAATTCTGTGTCTGTGCATAATAAACATCTGAGATAGCAATGTGCTATCTGTACCCATGAAAACCCTTTTCCAAACAAGAAGACATGTGTGAGTGCTGATGTGTTTATTAAACCCATTCATCACGTCCAACACACCGGTTCATTACCTGCTCCAGATCATATGCAAATGTGATGAGAAGATATTTGTTTATTGGTTCCTCAGGCCCTTTGAGTAAGCAAGCTTGAAGTGTGAGTGGGGGAACAAAAAAAATTTAAATAAATCAATCCAACAACTCTTGTTTGATATTAAAATGCATCAGTCAGACACTTGTAAGCACTACAGGAGGGCACCTATTCAAGACCCAGATGTATGCGTCATTATTAGCACGGTATTGATTGGTAGTTGGTCCACTGGTCAAGCAGAGTGTGTGGGTTGAGTGCAACTCGAGCAGGCATGACTGGACCGTGGTGAAGAGGACCATAAGTGTCTCTTTAACTTTATATAAACCACTCAGAGCTGAGTGCTAATGAATCAAAGAGCTCAGACATCAGAGACCGTGGGCAAGCAGCCCGTCCGGGCGCCACATGGGAGCCCCAAACCGTGCAGCGGCGGCGGCGGCAGCAGAGAAGAAACATCTCTCTACGTCTCTAAGCATAGAAAAGCTTATGAGGATACACACTGTATGTGGTCTAACTATTGAAATACTACAGAAGTGATTAGTGGCTGCGGCTAATTCTAGCTCCTATGATGTTATCGTACTAATTGGACGCTTCGGTCTCTTCTCCAAACCCCGCCCCATTCCTGGTTCGACGCCGAACGCTCAGGTAGTGAGGAGATACTTCTGCTCGTTCTTCTGCTGGGTGTTCCCCGGGGCCAGCACTGGCACCCTTTCCTGACTTGAAGGCACTTTGCAAGCCTTGTACAGGATGAGAAAGAGGACCAGAAGGAGAACAGCCACCAGGACATTACACACTATAGCCACCACCGCTGCAGTGGACAGTCCTGCGCCGTCGCCTCCGGACTCCATGTCGAAAGGAGCGTGCGGAGCGAGATGAGTTCAAAAAGTCCTCCGAAGTTCAAAACCCTGTCTGAGGATCGCGAGGAACAGAGTCGCGGTTCTCCTCCACCATCCTGCGCTCTTGTCCTTCAGCTCCGACAGAAACGAGACGCGTCCTAGTTTTCCCTCTTCACATCTGTTCTTCGAGCGCGTCACTCGTCTCGTGCGATGTGGTTTGATGGGGTACAATGGTGATCCGCATTTCTCATGCAGATGTTCTTCGTAAAGATCCTGCAAGTGTTTTATAGGTCTTTGTTTTCTCTCTGAAAAAAACAGAAGTAATGATTGTATTAGAAAACTTTTTTTTTTTTTTTTTTACCCCCATATCTCAAGACGGTCATCAAAATATCTAAAGCTGGCTAATATAATGAATATAATAAACCTGCCAAAAGATAAACCACTTATCATCTATATTTTCACTAGGAATAAAGTATTGGCACCCCAGCTTCGCATAGTTTGCCCATTGCCATTACTGCATGCCAAAATTCCTGCTGTTTCCTGAGCTTATTAGGAGCTCGTTAGAGGAAATTCTCCGGTGTCTTTGGTCCGCCAGGATCTGTTAACGAGGGAAAAACAAATCATGCAGACGGCCAGATCCCAATCAATCAGCAAGAGGAGGCGTCTCTACCTGCCAGTCTACAGGATGCTATAAATGCAAAACACAACAACATACGCCCAGGCAGCCGCATGTTTAATAAAAATACACGAGTCTTCCAAAGAAGACATGTGTCACCTGCCCACTGAATGTGCTGCGTCTAAAAATGAAATGTCTAGTGCACATCTGTGCCTCGTAATAAATGTCCTGTGAAGTTTGGTCAGATTCAGAGGAATAGTAAATTCCTAGAAGGATAGAAGAAAATAGCTAGTGCATACTGTATGTACAGTTTTAAACATTGACTGTACAAGCCAAATCCAGAGCGATTTTACATTTTTATCCCATTATACATCTGAGCAGTTGAGGGTTATACTGTAAGGGCCTTACTCAAGGGCCCAACAGTGGTGAGACCTGGGACTTTCTGATCAGTAGGCCAATATCTGAACCAATGAGCTACCCCTGCCCTGATCCATTCATTAGTTATACATGAACTGTAGAATATAACCATCACACCCCGCACCGCTTTTTACTGAGCAGAGGGAGTTTAGCGAGAAGGCTTAATCAGAGCAGCATCATACTGTAGCAAAGCATCTTCTAAACACACATTCAGCTCTACAACAACACAACGGAAGGAATGTGTAGCATTATTCGGTACGCCCATGTAATGAACTTCTGATCGGGACACGAATGCCCCATGAATGTTTTAGGAGGAGCTGCTGAAAGGAGACAAGGGTGATGATGATCAACAAGTGACATGACACGATAGACAGTGATCTCCAGGTGTTGCCTACGCTTCACAGGCAGTCAAATAATATAAACACAGCAGCAACACCAAACAAAACAAAAGCAACACCACAAACGCAACACCAAACAAAACAAAAGCAACACCACAAACGCAACACCAAACAAAACACAACTAAAACACCAAACAAAACAACCGCCCCAGACACAACAAAACTAAAACATAACAAAAACTCAAAAACTCAAAAAGAAATAAAACTTGGCCAAACACAACGAAGAAGCCCAGACACAATACGACTAAAAATCACATTAAACAACAGCAAAACCAAAACTACAACAGTGAAGCCAAAACCATAACCCAAAACAAAAACAGAAACATGTCAACAAATACTCACAATAACAAGGGGAGGTCCTTACTGAGCCTCCGCTCTTGCTGATTGGCTCTGCAGTGCGTCAGTCTGAGGGACGGAGACGAGCTGCTGGATGTTTACACAAAGAGGAAATGAACATTAATCCACTGATGCTTTTGTTTTTGTTTTCATATGAGGCGGTTTTTAAAATAGCTGCGGCGTCGCACCACATGAAAGTGAGGACGTGAGCAGAATACAAAGCACAAATCTTTTTATTCTTGTGATGGTCACATGCCGTGACCAGGGACATGTGATGTTCATTCAGGCAGGACCGCCCCCTTTCTGATTCGACTCAGTTTCACCGCATTTCTGGCTTGGAAAATGTCTTTTAAACTTCTCTATTCCCGTCAATCATGTTGGCGGACAAATCTGGACAGATAAAGCACATCAAGAACATCCTGATCCTGATAGTCTTGTCTCTCTCTTTCATTGAAGCGTTCAGGTGCTCCTTATGCAGCCTGTCTGTTTTCCATCTGCCTTAACATCTCTCTCTCTCTCTCTCTTACTCACTCATTCACACACACACACACATATGGTCACACTTTGCATGCTGCCAACACTTTCCCTAGACCTATTTACTCAGTGAGAAACAAATGATCCTGCATGTGAAACGAGGCGTCAGTACGAATGACACGCCGCGTTTCCTCCTGATACTAAACCGGAAATCGGAAAGGTTTAATCGTTTCCACTTCGATCGGACAACAGCGTGTCCTCGTGCCTTCCTGTGGGTTGGCACCACGTTCAGGGATTATCCTGCCTTGTGCCCCAAGCTTCCTGGTATAGGCTCCATGACCCTTGTGACCCTAAACAGGATAAGTTAATTAAAATAAGAAACGAGTAACTGGAGGCTGGTCCCGGTGCCAGTACAATATTCGTGCCCTGAGCTGACTTGCAGTAAGGGTTCGGCCATGGAGCGAGCGCATGTGGTTAGCTGGCAGGTTGTTATTTCTAGTAGTGAGCATCCTACTTGTGTAGAACAGAATGGAAAGACACCGAGCACAAAGGGCAGCTGCATGCTGAGCAGTCAGTGTCCCTGAAGAGGAACTCCTCCTCCTCCTCCTCCTCCTCCCCACACACAAGTCTGAATTTAAATGGATTACAAACACATGCATCAATAGTTTGTTCACACACTGAACAAACTGCGTCTCTCTCTCACACACACACACACACACACGCTGAAGTCCCTCCGTCTCTGTCTTCACTCACTTGAACACAGGATCTGCATGGAAAAACCCGCGACCCGTCGATCACCCACCTCGTTCCCGGAGACGCTCCGAAGCCCCGCTGCACTCTGGGTAGCCGAGCCACTCGTGCGCACTCAAGCTGCTGAATCACAAACGCCGGAGCGTCTAAAAGGAAAGAGTGAAAAAGATTAGAGAAGCACGAGGCCCCTGTTCCGCTTAGATTAAATCCGCCCCCGTTTGGGAGACTGGGAAGGGAAATGATAGTGACAGACCCCTCCTGCAGTGAACGTGTGTGTGTGTGTGTGTGTGCATGGGAAGGATCTAGACTGAGTATATGGTGCTGAATAAAATCACTTAGTGATTCATGCAGAGAATATCAAGGGCGAGTTAATTTTCTAGATTTTTTTTTCTCTCTTGCTGTTGTTGTTCCGACTCTCCAGCGCACTCAGCCTGTAGACATCAGGAATCATTCAGCGTTCTACAAAGTAGCAAGACCTAATGGATGATTTCTATGAGCCAGTGAGTCAGCTTTCAGATTTCCCTTTTTACCCTTTTGAGACGTGTAGAGGTTAGCGCCACCAGGAGCATCAGCGATGCCGTTTCTTTGTCACTTTGATGCGCGGCTATACGGTAACGTCACGGACCTCCGAATGCACTTGTTGCTCAGACGACACGGAGGCACGTAGAGAAGGAGGCACGCTGCTGGAATTGAAGCAAGGCCAGGCCGGTCGCTCGGAGGAAGCAGATGGAGGAGAGACGCAAAAGAGAGAGAGAGAGAGAGACAGAGAGGGAGCGTTCCACACAGTGTGTAATTATATACGCTCTATGAGGAGGTCTACACGGCCGTCTGAGCAGCGTTTTACCCGAGCGCCTGACAGCAACACAAAACGATGCTCCCCCCCACCTTTCCCTGAATGTGTGTGTGTGTGTGTGTCGAAGGACATCCAGGCAGGGTATTAGACTCCAGCTCAGACATCTGAGGTGAGAATAGAAGCTGAGCTATTCTGGGGGATTTCTAAGAGAGCCTCTGCGCGCTCTACCGTAACCGAAGCAGCTCCACACACAGCTCGCTCGCTCGCTCGCTCTATAATGACTCGAACATCCCAAAGGTCACGCCGTATGGAGTGTCCATCTCCAGTGGTAATAAAAACCCCTGGAGAAGAAGAAGAAAACTAAAACAACAAGCCTGGCATCACGATGAGCAGCACAAATCTGCCGTCGGTCTCTTTCATCAATGCTGCTCCGCGTAGGGTTTGGAGTGAAAGAACGCCACCCACGTGTTACAATACACACGGAGGGATCTGTCAGAGCAGGCATCAATGAGATCACAGGAAATGAACTGCGTGTAGCGGGGCGACTGTTGCTCCGTCTCTCTCTCTCTCTCTCTCTCTGATTCATGCAGTAAACTTATTCGTAGTCAATTTATTTCCCAAACCAATCCCACTGCACCGATCCATGAGAAAAATACAGCGATAAAATATAAAAATCACAATATAATCTCTTGCTAATTAAGGAACAGGAAACGATGAGGAACAAACACACAAACAAACACAGAATGCCACCCAGGACGGCAAAAGTCAAAAAAAAGGAAATGACCCAGGCAGATCTAGTCAGGCTCCTTTCCCTCTGTGGAACGTCGCCTCAAACATGGTCCTGTTTTTTCCCCTACGGAGTGTATTTAGATCCTCGCATTCCAGCTTGTACTCAATACGTCCGAAGTGAGCATTAGTTAATGAGTTAATTGTTGCACACGCTCTTGAGTTAAGGTGACACTTTAATTGCACGCAGGTCGATTCCATTCAAGTAATTACGTGTCGTCTGGTGGCAACCGGTTGCTACAGAACTAATTTCAGGGTTTCACAGCAGGGGTGGGGGGGGAATACTTACGCAAGCACGGCTATTCACTCTTTTTCTTTGTTTATCGCAAACTGTATCGATGCCATTCTGTGAAGGTTTTGTGCCACATAATGTAATCGAACTGCGTTTTAGATCTAGCTACAAAGAGTGAGAGGGGTAAATATTTACGCACAGTACCGGAGGAACCCTGAAGAACCCAGGCGTCCTGGAAATCTGCATGCAAATCAGATCCCGGCTTAGATGAGACATTGTCGTTTCTGTTACAGATCTATGATTTGAGCTGGGATTACTGGCTTCTCACCGATTCTTTAAGTCCTTGGTTCCGGAAAGTTAAGAAAACAAACACACAAAAATCATCGTAATTAATTTGGAAAAGCCCTGCATTAAATACGCAGTACCGAAATTCACTGCCAGGTTGAAACAAAGAAAAAGAAAAAAGTCTGTGTTTCAGAAGAGTCGAATTCTCAGCCTGCATCAAGCAAAGCAAACAACTAAGGATTTTGCTGAAGTGACTGGAACAGAGTTAAGAACGGCCTAATGCGCGGACAACTGCGTGTCCGTAAGAAAACCACTTGATAATGCGACTCATCAGAAAAAAGGCTTTAATTTGCTAGTGAGCATAAAGATTCGACTTTGGAGTGATAGGAAAAGGTCATGTGACCTGATGAGTCCAGACTGGTCCCGAGTCCAGAGTGATGGGCGTGTCAGGGTGAGAAGGGAAGCGCATGACGCGATGCTCCCGTCATGCATCGTGTCCACTGTAATATGCAAAATGTAATAACTCCGCCTCTGGAGACAGTGTTATGATCTGGGGTTGCTTCAGTCGTGCAGGTCGAGACTCAGCAACGTCATGTGGCAATAAAATGAAGTCAGCTGACCTGAGCAGTTATCATCTACTGTATGGAGTTTTTCTTTTCTTTCCTGACGGTACGGCCGTATTCCAGGACTCATGTAGTGTAAGAGCGGTTCTGGGAGCATGAGGGATCATTTTCACACATGAGCTGACCTCTATATTGTGTGCTGTAATCAAATGAAATAGTAATGTGTGTGTGGGGCCTTTTTTGCGAGGCAGTGGATCTCGAGCTGTTTGCGTGCTTCGATGCGGTTAAAAAACACTGAGGTTTAAATGATTACGTCTGCAGAGAGAAAAGCGACGACTCCCAGACACACAGAGACAGAACTGCATTCGTATCGCTTCTGCCCTCTGGAAAATAAACGCTCTCACCCTGCTGGAGGCACGAGCTCCCCGCTGCCGGCTCACGCTGCCAGTGTATTTAAGTTGCTCGCTGAACGCCGACTTACTAAACTCGTCTAAACGATTATTTGTCTGTAATGTGGTTTGAAATGAGCTTCTTTTAGAGAGCGAGGAACGGGGCATCATATCCATGCACACGGCTATGCGGGAAGAATGCATCATTGTGTGCTGCAGGTAAAGGCAAAGACCATCACCACCACCACCCACTCGAGATGTCTGAGCCACAAGAGAGAGAGAGAGAGAGAGAGAGAGACAGAGAGAGACACAGAGAGAGAGAGAGAGAGAGAGAGAGAGAGAGAGAGAGAGAGATTTCACAGCCAGACATATCTAATCACCTTTGTGTGCCTCGTCATCCTGACAGGATTCTGGCAGTTTGAGTCACACTGAGCTTCTACCTATCTCTCTCTCACACACACACACGCTGGATGGATGTCAGGCAACGCAGTCAGACACTTTCATAAACTTCAAATCAATAAGCTGAGCATTTCTTCTCCCAGATGCTCTGTAAGGCTTTAAACCCCAAACCGTTTCATCTCATCAAGTCTTTTATCACAGAGACAGCAGGCAAAAGAGAGAGACAGAGACAGAGACTCTCATGACAGGGGTAAAATTCGCTTCAGTATTTTCCTCCATCAGAACTGATTAGCTTCGACTTCACTGCAATGCAAGGACCAAGAAATGTCTCACTGGTCAGGGCTCTGGAACAATGATCAGAAGGTTGTGAGGTTTAATCCTGGCGTCTCCAAGGTGCCACTATTGTGATCTTGAGGAAGAACCTCTTATCCAGTTCAACCCTCATTAACTCAATGCTTCGTCTGATAAAAGTATCGGCCAAATGGTGAAAGAAACAAGTAAAAAAAAAAAAAAAAAGAAAGAATTGGAATTCATTCTCTCACTTGCCTTTCTTTCTTAGACAAAACAAAAAAAAAGATAAAGCTTGCGGTAATGCTAAGAAAGCACACTGAAGACCTTTCCCATGTCAAGAAACTTACTGACCTCTCCAAAGCACTGACACTGGAGACTCCTTCCATAATGATCTCTTTTGCTTAATCTATTACAATTAGGTTAAGAGCTGGGTAATGCATTATTAAAACCTGGAAGGATATTGGGACTGTGTTTATATACTGTAAGGAGGAATACTGAATAGATTTGACCCTAGTCATAATATTGTATAAAGTATAGAATACATGCGAGGTTACACAGACATGAAGCTCAGCTTGATCCGCAGGACGGGAAAAAAAAAGTCCATTACTGCGACCAGCTGATTCATTTTGCGTACATAAATATTTGCATATGCAGCAAATACGTTTGGAGCCAATGACAGGATGATCAGGTTCACTGAAGAGGAAGGAAGAGCATTAGACAAACTGTAACCAAATACCAAACTGCATTTATGAAGTACATATTTATAATAATAATAATAATAATAATAATAATAATAATAATAATAATAATAAGCGGATTAGAAAACAATCTGTCGTGTGTATCTGACATTGAAGCCCTGAGCTGAGGTTTTAGCTCTGACGTACAGTATGCGCGCACACACACCTAAACACACAGAGCCCCAGACATAATGTGTAATGCATGTAAAGTCAAGTTCAATTAATTTAATCATAAATGCTTCTAACTTATGTTATGTCTCCATCTGCAGTAAATATAAACCTGAGATTAACCCTAATCTCGGGGAAGAAAAGGAACGATCTGGGCTTTAAACAAAAGCTACAGGTTTCAGACAAATGTCTTCACAAGGTCAAAACTCTTAGATATCACTATGCTTGGCGGACAATAGGTCCTCACCAAAATGTAAACACACACACACACAGCTGCAGTATAAGCTCTATATGACTATTCATGCATGTGATTTCTAGCAGTTACATGGAGAAAGAGGAGCATCAGTGACTTCTGAACACTTTGTGGTGTAAATTCTGGCTTAAATCCTAAATGCTCACAATGATGCATGCATGCATGCATGCGCGCGCGCGCGCACGCACGCACGCACGCACACACACAGGGAGAGAGAGAGAGAGAGAGAGAGACTACACTTAAAGTCTGATGATGAATGAATGAATGAATGAATGAATATCCAGATGAAATATCTGGATGAGGGTGTGAAGTGAGGTACCTGCTCGGATGCTGATGCTGAGGATGAACCCGGAGCTCCATCAGAGTCCGCGCGCGCACACACGCGCACACACGGTGATTTCCCTCTCTAACTCCTCTCTCTCTCTCTCTCTAACCCCGCGCGCACACCCCTGTCCCCCTCCTGTCTGCGGCTCTGAGGAGTGTCTGCGCGAGGAGTCGGTTCATCCCGCTAAAGCAACACACACACACCTCCATGTCTACACACCAGACCGATCAGTGCTAGACCACTGAGGATCCGATCTCTCTCTCTCTCTCTCTCTCTCACACACACACACACACACACACACACACACACACACACACACACACACACACACACACACACACACAGGGCTTCAGCACTGAGTCAGAATCAGACTGAGTAACGAATCGATTCGTTTTAGAACGACTCTTCAAAGGAATCGATACCTACGAAAGAACTGACTCGTGTTGATTTATGTTTTAAAACGCATTTTATACCGTTTTGAACAGAAGTTTCACACACAACACATACACACACACTCATCATGGACATGAATGTCACTGAACTTGCAATGTGAGCACATTAATACACACGCGCGCGCGCGCGCGCACACTGACACTGATCAGCCATAACATTATGACCACCTGAGTAATACTCCGTACAGACGGGGGCCAAAAGTTTTGAGAATGAAACAAATATACTGTCAATTTTCCCAAAGTCTGCTGCTTCAGTGTGTTTAGATGTTTGTGTCAGATTTTACTCTGGTGTACTGAAGTATAATTACAAGCATTTCATAAGTGTCGAAGGCTTTTATTGATAATTACATTAAGTTTATGAAAAGAGTTAATAATAATAGGAAAGCGGAAAGGAAAACTCTTCATTTTCATGCTGTAAATCAACTTTCAGCCACATCCTGACTGATGGCAGCCCATCCTTACATAATCAGTGCTTGGAGTTTGTCCACAAGTTCTCAATAAGAATAATAATAATAACGTCTGAGGAGTTTCCTGGCCCTGGATCCAAAATTTCACTTTTGCCTTATGGTGAGAAGCTACATCATGTTGGAAAAGGCATTCGTCACCAAACGAACAATCTGGGATGGTTGGGAGAAGTTGCTCTGAGATGATGTTTTTGTACCATTCTTTATTCATGGCAGTGTTCACCTATCAAAACCAGCATTAACATTTTTTCCCAATTCGAGCTACACTGGCGATTCTACGGGATCAGACTTCACGGGCCAGCCTTTGCTCCTTGTGTGCATCAGCGAGCCTTGGCCACCCATGATCCTGTCGCTAGTTCACAGGCTTTTCTTCCTTTTATCACTTTTATGTCCTTATCACTCATCCCACAAGACCTGCAGTTTTGGAGTTGCTCTGACCCAATCCTCTAGCCATCACAATTTGTCCCATGTCAAATCCTTACACTTGCCCATTCTATCTGCTTCCAACACATCGGGGGAAAAAAGGTTCACTTGCTGCCTAATATATCCCACCCACTTTCAGGTGCCATTGTAAGGAAATATTGAAAATGTAGCTACTATGTGATGGGCCAAAAAGCAGAAAATATGGATCATGGGAATGTGATGGTCCATGAATTAGAATTTCATGTACAGGCGTTGGACAATGAAACTGAAACACTGGCCAATTTAGTGTTGGAGGTTTCATGGCTATAATTGACCAGCCTAGTGGCCAATCTTCATTGATTGCTCTTACTGGTGGAATGTGCAGAGTGTGAAGGTTTAATTAGCAGAGTAATAGCACAGTTTTGCTTAAAATATTGCAATGCACACAACATTACGGGTGACGTATCAGAGTTCAAAAGAGGACAGATTGTTGGTGCACGTCTTGCTGGCGCTTCTGTGACCAAGACAGCAAGTCTTTGTGATGCATCAAGAGCCACGGTATCCAGGGTAATGTCAGCATACCACCAAGAAGGACGAACTACATCCAACAGGAGTAACTGTGGACGCAAGAGGAAGCTGTCTGAAAGGGATGTCCGGGTGCTAACCCAGATTGTATCCCAAAAACATAAAACCAAACTCACTGCAGAGTTAAATGTGCACCTCAACTCTCCTGTTTGCCCCAAAACTGTTCATCTGGAGCGCCACAAGTTCAATGTACATGGCCGGACTGCTAAAGCCAAACCTTTGGTCACTCGTGCCGATGCCAAACATCAGGTTCAATGGTGCCAGCAGCGAAAATCTTGGACTGTAGACAATGTAAAACATGTATTGTTCTCTGATGAGTCCATCTTCACTGTCTTTCCCACATCCGGGAGAGTTACGGTGTGGAGAAGCCCCAAAGAAGCGTAACCACCCAGACTGTTGCATGCCCAGAGTGAGGTATGGGGGTGGATCAGTGATGGTCTGGGCTGCAATATCATGGCATTCCCTATTCTGGAGGACCACCCAATGGGTCAAACAGTCATCAGATCTAAATATTATTGAGCCACTTTGGGGTGTTTTGGAGGAGCGAGTCAGGAAACATTTTCCTCCACCAGCACGAGTTGATGCACTATTGGCTGCAAAAGAAGGCCCTACCCCATACTAATGAATTATTGTGGTCTAAAACCAGACGTGACAAATAAAAATTTGAATTTGAATTAGTTTGAGTTTCATTGTCCAACCCCTGTTCATGGTGCAGACAATAAAGATGTTTTCCAGCATTTATATAACCATGCATGTACAAAGAAGCAAATGAACCGTGTGTAAAATATGAAAAGACCTGAAGACCAAATGAATAATTACAAATGACTCATTTTTTCTGGTTACTAAGGCAGAAGACAGCTGGATAAACTACTCTACACACACACATGTAAGGTAGAGGTCATCGAGATAAAAAAAAATAATAAATAAATAAATAAAAAAACATGCTGCTCTTTTTTTCTTCTCTACTGAGTTTCAGCTCACTGACACTTTAATTGATGAAAGCAGCTCCGGTGAAAAGGAACACTTTGTTTTTTCACCTGGTCAGGCCATACTTCCATTCTCTAACCATAATAACACAGGATAAGTAGCATTATATGTGATGCAGTAAATAATGATTTATTGGTTTAAAACAGTAATAACTATACAATGACTCATTAGACCACATGACCTTTTTCGATTGCTCCAACGTCTAATCAAATTTAAGTGTTTTTTTGTTTTCTGATGTGGTTACACAGCTGTTTAGTCCCAGTTCTTATCACATTGTGTGTGCATAGAAATGCTCTTACTTTCACTATTAAACATGGCTCTGGTTTTTACTGATGATTTCTTTGTACCCTGTAGTTAAACATAACTAATGTTCAAGTGATCTCCATTCATGGTTTTTTTTCACGACCACATTTCTTCCACAAAGTTCACAGTCCAGCACTATCCTTCCAGATGTTGATAATGTGTTAGAGGATTCTCAAGTCAGTTCCAAATTAAAATTTCCTAAGTTGTTTTCTTTGCTTGAAGCCCAAATTGAAATGGTGACTTTTTTTGTTTGTTGCCAAGGCAGTGTGCAGTATATGGAACATTAGATTTATCAGATTTAACAAATTAGGTTGGGCTAATCTGATGCTTCGGTCATCTGTCTGAGACTCACCTGCTGTCCAGAGAATCGAGAACATGTCCAGTAACTGCTTCATATAACTGCTTGTTGTTTACGAACGCAGGCGACGTCTATAAATTGTAATTTTGTCCACTGAACCATGTTACTCTTCAACATTGCTCGATCTGCTTCCATCACCCTATGACCTGATTGTCTGTCCATAATAGCGAACATGGAAGAAGGGGTTTGGTCATTTAAATTTTTTATATCTGTTCAAGAAAGTGATCGGGAAGAAGAGATGCAGGATTTTCCTATTTTCTGAAAAGACATACAGTAAATAAAGCTGAACTTCACTTACCTCAAAATGCAACAGAGGAAATAAATAAAACTTGATGTACAAAGCCAGTTCATGGAGAATATTTGGTGATGTGCTGCCCTCAAGTGGCAGAAACAAAGACTTACAGCATTATTATTACTCGTACATTATGATAAAACTATTTAGTAATTATTACAGTTTGTAAGAATAGTAAAGATATTTGAATAATTAAATAGTGTTAAATAAAATCTATAAAAGATTACTTTCAAGTTGACCAGTTTATGCACAGATTTTGAATTCCCAAGAGTCTCCAAGTCACTTTGCCATGTAGCTCTAACGTTCAGGTCACATTGTGGCTTTGCATTTACTGATGAGTCAATCTTTTGTGTCTCATCCTGGATTTATATATTGCACGAGGAGCGTTCAAGTCAAACTGGGACTTCCTATATAATCCCCTGCTGCACTAATGCAAAAGAAAGTTTTCAGGCCATGATCAAAGTGCGCGCTTCACGTCTGAATCGCTGGCCCCCCAGGAATTCCTTTAATGGCCCAAACATGTGGAGATGAACTGAAGTGAGGTCAGGACTGTACGAGGGAATGTGGCAGTGACTCCCAGCCGAGTCCCTGTAGTTTGGAAGTGGTGGTGGTCAACGATTATGTGACCAGTTCAGACAGACACATTCCACAAATTGGTGGAAACTTTTATGTCGATTTTCAAGCATGAAGCGTCACACTTATGAACGTTCAAGGGAGCTCCGAGCCATCTCGGCGATCGTTTATGCACGTACGGTCTTCTCTAAAACGTTTGCACCATTCAAATTTTACTATGTTTTACCGAGGCTAAGAGTCTCATCACCGTACCGTGCGTAAATGTTAATCGCTCTTAGAACTTCATTCACCAGAAATTTCATCACAAGTCTCGCTTTGACTTGAACGGTCCTCCTATGAGTTAAAGGTTTAGGAACCATCTGAAAATTTGATGTTTCACAGAGTAAGATCACAGCTTCAGGCTTGATTAGATTCTTGTGTCGTCAAATATTAACATCATCCACTTTTATTATTATTTTTAATGGCTGTCAGGGGGAAAAAAGGCTTTCCTGCAAGAATGTCACAAGGAACTTACAAATGACTTCACTTTTTGTGGTCAAATGAGAACCAGAGAACTGGTGTATAAATGAGACTGTAACAGTTTAGAGATCTGGTTAACTATAACTCTAAGCTACAGAGGTGTTTCACTGATACCTTGGGACCATTTCATGGCTGTGGATTTAAACTGGTTGCTTCTGCCAGGAGGTTTAGCTAAGAGGCATCTAAATCAACAAAATTATAATAATAATAAAATTTTTAAAAAGTAAAAATAAAAAAACACCGTTTACAACGGCCGTGTCAGTCTCGGTCTCTTGAACCCTGAACTGAAGCTCAAAGTCCATGCTTACAAAAACAAGAGTAGAAAGACACTTAATATAAACCGTCCTTCATGGAGGAGTGCCGCAGTGTCCCAGGACACATCACAGGATATTAAAAATATACCTGCTGGTAACTTTGACACCAAGGTTTTGTCAAAAAATTGCTTTACAAAAAAATCCTACATAAAAAAATATATATAACGGCTCCGTAGCTTTAAACTGAATCACATCATGTTTTTGTACTTCTTCAAATATAAAGCACAAAAATTCCAGAGGGTGCTGTATTAAATAAATAAATAAATAAATAAATAAATAAATAAATAAATCACAAATGCTCTTGTTAAGACTTTTAAAGTATGCATGAAATATGTCCATGGAATCAGAGGTTACACTGCGTGGGAGGCACAGAGGAGCCCCAGTTTCTACGATTTAATTAAACTCCAAGCTGACATCATTCATTAATATGTAACAGAGTTTCACACAGCGCTTAAGGGAAAATCTTCATCTCTACATTGTTAAAGCCAAATGTGTTCACTGTACTGTACGACTCTGGAGCAAAGACACAAAGGTAACGACTCATTTCTGTTTTCTTGCGACGCTTTGCGCACCCAGTAGAAAATGAACGAATCACTCTCCGAGACTACTCGTTCTTCTGAGTCACATTAAAGACTCGTTCAAAAAGAACGAATCGTTCATGAACAACCCATCACTATACAGTACGTCTATAAAACAAGGAACAAGCGTGACTTCAGTGTTAATAAAGACTCGGCCACTTAGACAAAAGGAGAAATATTTATTTCGTGATAGATTTCAGTTTGGAAATAACCAACCATTCGAAAAAAGTACACAATTAGTTTATTTAATCTTGTTTTTTTTTCTTTTGTTTGTTTTTGTTTTTTTCTTCAGGATCACTGACAGGAGTTGTAATATCTATGAGCACATGCAATGGCTTTCTGTCCACTACACAAACAGCTTTAAACCGCACAGACGTCTCGCGTTAGACCCCCCGGCCAGTGAACGTTTCTCACCGTCTCCATCTTTTCCATCAGTGTTTTGTGAAACAGTGCCAGTGTTGGTTGATGGAACACGGCGACGTGGTGCTTTTCAGTAGATTACATGACGGGCTGATATCAGTGCAGCTTCGGAGGAGTCCGGAACGACGATAAAAGGCTCGATCGTCGTCAGCGTGTCGGAAAATCACCGCTCGAAATCGGGTCCAAGAGAGACGGCGATTTTTTTTCTTCTTCAAAAAAAGGCCGTCCATCTGTGTGAGCGTCCTTGTTTATCTTGTGACATGAGAACTTTTTGTCTCGTTTTTTTTGCAGCCTGACTCGTTGTCTCTGATGGATAAAGTGCACTTGATGGCTGAGGTTCAGGTAAAGCAGCAGGCTCTTAAGTCCACAGAATCCTGCCGCGAACCCACAGGTTAGAAACACACCACTGCAGCACCGTTGGTCAACCAATCAGTAAGGCAAGATAATCGATTACGCAACAGAAAAAATCTGGGAGGGGGGGAAAAACAATTACATTGCATTTCTTTAGTAACATTTCATCAAAACGTGTTACTGATTAATTCTGGATTTGGACCACAAAGAAGAAGAAGGAAGCTGCAGATTCCAAGAGACAGCCGTATTTCCCTCGCATCAATGCACCGAGTCTCTGAGATCAGTGTATCTGTAAAGCAAGCTGCATAGCAGGAGTCTCCTCACACATCCACCGAGACGAGGATGTTTTATTTATTTATTTTTTTCTTTTTCCAGTGCGCCCTCCGTCCTCTTACAGATCCCCCGTCAGAAAGGGTTCCCCAGGCTGGACTGCTTTCCAGAAGTGACGAGTAAAAGAGAACCTGTGCGTGTAGTCTAAGAGTACGTGTAGACCACACCTTGTTTAAAGGCACCGTTTTTGACTAAAGAGGGCAGAGGTGTGTTCTCATTGGGCGGGATCTCTGAAACGCATTTCCAGCGCATTCGAAGGACTAAGGCAGGTTCTCTCTGTAAAGAAATGCAAAGTGCATCTTTTCCAGGTTCATAATAAACTTTCAATACCACTCTTTTTTTCTTCTTTTTTTTTTTATATCATAGATAGTTCTCTGGAATAAATTATCTATACATACACACACACCCACACACACCAGCGCAGCTCATGCTGTTTGGCCATAGAAATCTTTATAGATCTATTTTTTCTCTTTTCTCTCTCTTTTTTTTTTTTTTTTTTTTTACACAAATTCAGGATCAGCAGAATCTCTGCTCTGCCCAAGTTCTGCTCTGCTTTTCAGTTTCTCCAACAGACCAGCAGAAACAGTTTGCAGTTTCCTTCACACAGATTGCACACAGAGGGAAGGAAAGAATGGAGGAGGAGAAAAAGTAGTTTTGAAATGGAAGAAGAAGAAAAAAAGTACAAATATTCACTGTAAAATCAGTGTAGAGGAAGAGGAGGAAAAAAAAAAAGAAAACAGGAATGTAAATCCACAAAGGTTTTTTTTTTCTTCTTTTTTTTTTTTCCGGCAGAAATCCTCTCTCCCCCCCGAGGGAAGTGGACGATAGATGATCTGAGTGGAGAGAGCAGATGAGGTCAGAGCTTCACTGCACGCCTTCCTCATCGACGTATGTTGAAGGGAACCAGCCGATCTGCGCACAGGAGCGAGAAAACAGAGAAAGATTAACGCGAGGCTTCGTATTCAACAGCCATCCAATTCAACAGAAAAAAGGACCGTGTTATCAATTAAATTACGTACACTGATATTTATATCCTAAATATTCTGATATTTAAATCAGTGTAACAATGCAGTGTAACACGCTCGGAGGAAAGAGTCATCACCCACTTCTACTAGCACAAGCTTACAGACACCACGATAGCGATGGCTAGCGACTGGCTAGAGATTCCTTGTGGATAGACTGTGGAATTAGTCACATGTTTAACCATCCGTGATTATATTTAACACACAACAAAAATAAATAAGCCGTTGTTCTCTTAAAGCTTCAAAGCATATAAGTCCCTGTAATTTGGAAATCGCTACTATAGAAACGATTACACATTCAAACAACTCCATTATTATAAACTGAAAAGCCTGGATCCATAGGTATGTGGTCTTATATTTTAGTTTTAGACCCCAAATGGCTTCAAAATCAGGTTGTGTGAAGAATTTTTTAAATAAAATTTTGCAAGAAATTCGCCTCGGCATGCAAAACATTTTTTCGGCATACGAATGACCGTTCCGGTCGCTTGTACTTCCGGTCGCGTGGACATCCGGTCGCACATGCATCAGCGGAAAGCCAAGCACAGCAAGTTTATATTTTTGATGAAGTTTATTTTTTTTTTTTGCATTTTGTGTAAGATTTAGTTTAGACATACTGTAGCACCACGAGTTCCAAGAATGTTAGCAAGGACGGTATCAAGAAGAAAACGGAGCCACTTACGGTTTCGTCGTTAAAACAGCCAGTGCCGAGAGAAATAATAAATAAGGGTTAAGTGAGGTTTAATGTCATATTATTTATTTACATGTCTTTTCTAAATGGTTAGATTGAATTTATATGCAAAAATATAATTATAGTGTTGGAAATTGGTAATATTGGTAGTATTTTTGGTTGAATGGAACAGATTATCTGCATTTACATTATTTCCTATGAAAAATGCGTTTCACAATACAAACTTTCACCTTAAGAAGTCATTTCCGGAACGGATTAAGTTCGTATGCCACGGGACCAGTGTATTACACTAAAGGACGAGATCATCTCTCCATGGGACAACATCAGCTCTGTATATGTGCGTATTTCTAGCTCGTGTCTCACCCTGCCGTTAGCCTCTCCTTTCCACCAGCCCTGGTCTCCTCCGATCTTGCTGTAGATTTTCACGATGTCGCCTTCTCTCAGGGACAGCTCTCTCATGTCCCGCGCCGCGAAGTTATACCTGGCCACCGCCGTGCTCACCACCTTCGGCGTGAAAACTAAATAAGAAAACAGATTATTAAACGGATTAAACAAACGACACGGGAGGGGTCCGGGAGTGGGCGTGGCTTAGGACCCAGGTGTGTGATGTGGATGAATTGCGAGCGGAGACAAAAACCCGAGACGCATGCGGCGTCTGCAATGTTGTCATGCATCAATGGAGATAAAGAATAAGTACAAGAATAAGTAGGGAGCAGACGGAGGAAAAGGAATGAAGATGTGAAAGAAAAAGGGAACGGATGAATTGATGGTTTCCATTGAGATGATAAGACGAAGAGTATAAGACAAAGAGAGAGAGAGAGAGCGCGAGTACCTGACCAGAAGGGAGTAGAGCTCTGAGAAGAGAAGTTGAGGCCTTGAGGACTGAGGAAGGAGAAGTTGTAGGAAGCACAGGAGGCTGCTGGGATACGAGTGAGAAGAGAGAAAATAGGAGAGGAAATAAAGTGAGAAAGAAATACAGCAGCAGACAGAGAAATAAACGACATCTGCACACATCTTTCACCGTGCATGTGTGAGTATCTGAGGACCGTCAGTCACATCAGTTAGGAGGCCGTAAAGAAATAACCGAGTTAATCCCTGAGACAGACTGCGCCTGGTTTCTTACAGCCGTTCTCTCATGCTCGTTTCACAGCCGTGCGTCTCCACAGAGGCCTGTTAGACACAGCTGGACGAGGAACAAAGGCAGGGCTGCGGGCTTCTGGCCAGAGGGTGGTGAATAGCGTTCATAATAGACCCTGCTGCATGCGCTCAACACAACCTATTCAAGCTGCAAGACCGCAACCTCCTCCTGGAGCAGAAAGCTAGGGCAGCGAGGAGCAGCGGGGCGGCTCCCGGGCACACGGGCAACGGGGTGATTGACAGGGGCAATGGGAAGAGGTGTGGCATGCAGCATGTGGGGGCGGGACCAACAGCTGTTTCTTTAGAGAGAGAGTCAGTGAGGTTGAGAGAAAGATGGACGGGGAGAGCTGGTGATGTCAAGGAGAGGGGAAAGAGAGAGAGAAAGAAACAGGGCACAGATATACAGAGAGAGAAAAGAAGAGAGAAACGGAGAAAGAGACATGCACTTCAACAGAATGAGAGAAACGAAGAATGATACTGATAGAGAGAGATGTAGAATGAAAGACAGAAAAAGATACACAGAGATACTGTGTAGGGCTGTGTATAGATAGAGGAGGGCTGAGACAGAGACACAGAGACGGAGACATGGGGAGGAAGATTGATACAGAGACAGAGAGGGAGACAGGGAGAGAGAGACAGACACAAAGAGAAAGACTGCGAAAGAGAAACAGAGAGACAGACATAGGGAGAAAAACTGAGAAAGAGACGGACATAGAGAGAAAGACTGAGACAGAGACACAGAGAGAGACAGGGACATGGAGAGAAAGACTGAGAAAGAGACAGACAAAGGGAGAAAGACTGAGACAGAGACACAGAGAGAGACAGGGACATGGAGAGAAAGACTGAGAAAGAGACAGACAAAGGGAGAAAGACTGAGACAGAGACACAGAGAGAGACAGGGACATGGAGAGAAAGACTGAGAAAGAGACAGACAAAGGGAGAAAGACTGAGACAGAGACACAGAGAGAGACAGGGACATGGAGAGAAAGACTGAGAAAGAGACAGACAAAGGGAGAAAGACTGAGACAGAGACACAGAGAGAGACAGGGACATGGAGAGAAAGACTGAGAAAGAGACAGACAAAGGGAGAAAGACTGAGACAGAGACACAGAGAGAGACAGGGACATGGAGAGAAAGACTGAGAAAGAGACAGACAAAGGGAGAAAGACTGAGACAGAGACACAGAGAGAGACAGGGACATGGAGAGAAAGACTGAGAAAGAGACAGACAAAGGGAGAAAGACTGAGACAGAGACACAGAGAGAGACAGGGACATGGAGAGAAAGACTGAGAAAGAGACAGACAAAGGGAGAAAGACTGAGACAGAGACACAGAGAGAGACAGGGACATGGAGAGAAAGACTGAGAAAGAGACAGACAAAGGGAGAAAGACTGAGACAGAGACACAGAGAGAGACAGGGACATGGAGAGAAAGACTGAGAAAGAGACAGACAAAGGGAGAAAGACTGAGACAGAGACACAGAGAGAGACAGGGACATGGAGAGAAAGACTGAGAAAGAGACAGACAAAGGGAGAAA